>JADOBS010302845.1:0-15519 GCA_015708375.1 Cydonia oblonga | reverse complement strand
CAGCCACGTCAGCATTTAACGGATCAATGGATGGAAAATGTAACGGAGGTATGATTTTGAAATAAAATAGTACTTAAGGTATGAAAGTGAAATGTTTTAAAGATGTTGTAAGGAATTGAAATAGAGCACAAACCTGAGGTATGAAAATGTAATTTACCCTATTTAAAATGTTTTGAAAAAAAATGACAAAAGCCATGGTAGCTTTAACCGTCAATAATGCCCCCTCTATTCAAGAGATTTTTCAGTATGATCGATATACGAGATGATACACCACGTATCATTATACAAATGATATGATATGTGTATTAACAAGTTAATAACTTAATCCTATTAAAACACATGGTGTACCACTTGTGTTCCCGTCACAACTAAAAATTTCTCCTTTATTCTTAAGCTTTTCCAAGCAATGGAATGCATTCGCACTGGCTATACTTTCTGCGCCCTTGCCCTTGTTTTTGTATATTGTTTTTTATTTTTTATTTTTCCATGTATTATTTCCTACATGCTTATCTTTTTGCAGATTTCCTGTTTAATTTAAGATATATGGTTATGTCTTTCTTTTTTTTAATAGCACAAATACACATACATGTGCAAGAAAAATAGAAGAGTAGCGTGCAGAAATTATTTTGCTAATATAAAAACTTGATACCTCATAATTTTATGTATTGTTTGTGCTGACTCTGGTATTGTTGATGTAGCAATTTGACATGTAATTTACCATATGCCACCAATTTTGAATACTAGTCTCTATGTAGAAAAATAAAAAAAACTTATCTACGTTTGTGATGTGAAATTTTCATTTCTATATACTTTTGTATATGATTTCATGTATGTCACTAATGTATGATTATTATATGATGATTATTATACGTACTTGTTGGTAAAGTCTTTGTGCCAAGATTGTTTTACTCAGTCTTAATTTATCAAGAGATGAATATTGACCTAGTGACAGAAATAACGTTTATGTAACCAAATTCAAAGTTGGAGTCACAATTCACGTAGAATACAATGTTATACAAGCAACAATCACGATGTATTAAAATAACATATTTTACCAGCAATATATATTGTCTATGTAAAACTTATAATTTTACTTCATTAACATTTCAATCGATCTACATACAGAAAGAAAACCTTTGATTAAAAAAATACAGAAAGAAAACTTTACTTTGAAGGAGCTCAACATATAATTCAGAAAATCTCTTTGCAAATATACATTTGTAAAATGGAAAAATGCTTTTATTGCAAATTCAAAATAAAACTTTATCGGTACTGCATAAACATGCTGCAAAATGATAAATCTAACTTTCTAGCCCTTTAGCTGTGGAGCAGACATAAACAATTTACGAAGCCAAAGAGGCAGTCTGGTCCACATGCAAAAATATAGCGAATAAAGTTGGCCAAGTGTTGTAAGAGGAGATTGTAGCAATGATCCTTCAATTTTAACTTAATTAAAGCAATGATTCCTTAAATAAAAATTCATGATCATTGATCATTTAACTCATCAATACGTGTAGGTATGATCTTTTTCGTCAACTTCGTTAAAACTTCTGTCAAAATGAATCACGTGTCACGCACGTGAGGCTGAATCAATGGGCAAATATAAAAAACCAAATGAAAAAAATTATAGCAATAATCTCTTAACTTTAACCCAATTAGAGAAATAGTTCATCAACTTTAACCCAATTGAAGCAATAGTTCTTCAACTTTAACCTCATTGTAGCAATAGTCCTTCCAACATGAGTCATTTTGACGAAATTATGATGAAGTTGACGAAAAAGACCATAGTTCACGTTTTGATGAGTTAAGGGACCAATTGTCATGGATTTTAGTTGAATGACCATTTCTCCAATTGGGTTAAAGCTAAGGGACCATTGCTATAATTTTCTATATACTGTAAACTTGGCTACTCAAAAATGAGTTTGAATTCTTGCTCAAAACTATTAGTGCATGAATCACAAAGCTTTTGAGCTTATGATTAGAACCGTTCATATTATAAATCACATTGTAAAGATCATATTTGCAAAAAAAATGAATTAAAAAAAAGGTCGTTTCGTCAATCTGTTCTAACAAATACATAGACAGTTAGTAATGATTTTACTAATTCCGTTGATTTGTTTTTATACAATTTGTTGACTAAACGACCTAAGTTTTAATTGATTTTTTTTCGTAAACGATTTTTATAGGGTGATTTATAATATGAACAGTTTTAATTGTAAACACAAAATTCTATAAATTGATAACGAATAATTTTTGAGTAAGAACTTGAAAAAGATGAGTTGGGTTGGTGAATGGTTATAGTAAATGTGGCCTAAAGTCAAGGCTCACATAGTCCATTTGATGCCAGGGTGTCGAATGGCAAACAGACAGACAGAACGACGTACGTGAATGCATGATGAAGTCATAGATGTGAGTTACACTTACGCATAAATTTAAATTATCCAAAAATTAAAAATAAAAATAAAAAAAAGAAGAAGAAAAGGATAAAATATTAAATTTGTATAGTTGTGGTAGAGCACCATTACTTAACCATACTCCCACATCCTCCGACAGTTTAAGAAATTTGTGTGTGGGTTGAAAATACTATCACATGTTGTTATAATTCTACACTAACATATGAGCAAATATAGTGTGTGAGAAAATTTTTTATTTTTGTTTTTGAAATAGGAGATAGGAAGAGAGTGATAGAGAATATGGTAGTGGGAAGTTTTTTTTTATTTGTTTTTGTTAATTTTTTTAATTAGAGATATGTTAAGATTACATGTATGTGAGGCTTTAAAAAAACAATAAAATTTGATTATGTGAAATTACATTTCTGCCCCGTATTTCTTATTCATATTTTATTTTAATTAGAGGGTTAAACTGGTAATTTCATAGAATTTTGGTTGATAATGAATGTTTTATTAATTAGTAGAGATATATAAGTGGGGAATTGAGCTGATATGTTTTAATTTTATGATTTATTAAATTTAAAATGCATATTATAACTAATAACATGCCATCACGGTGTTCTAGGTACCTAAACCATATTGCTACCATATAAACCCTAGACTCTCCTCTCCAACACCATTCCCTTCTTCACGGGTCCTGATCGACATGGCTCATATTTTTGACTTGTCCGGTTGTCCCTACCCTCCCTTTTTCTTCCCACCAACTTTGTTTAATTTTACGTAGGAGTGAATTTAGCAGTTCATCAGATCCAGCGCTAGATTTTTATTATTATTATTATTATTATTATTATTATTTTTTTGTTGGTACCGTCCTGTGTTGTTTTCCTGTTTTTAAATCCATAACTTAAGGCAAAAGTAAAGCTTGAATATGTGAGCTCAAAGTATTTTAATTACTTGTGTTTAATTCTCCTGTCATGCATGCCCAGATGTTGCAGAAGAAAATAAATTAACAAATTAAGCTTCTAAAAATTTGGTAGTGATGGGTTAGTTTGATCAGTTCTGAGATTAGTTATTTAAGAATTGAAACTAGTGATGCACTGTTGATGGTGGCTACCAATCAAATTATTTTGTTAAGCAGTTCTTTTTATAGATTATATACTATAAATTGAACCCGCGCGATGCTGCAGGCATTAAAAGTATATGTTAAATGTGTAAAATATGTTAAAATATATTCTCATCCATATCAAAATTTATTTACATCCTAATGTTCAATAAAGAACAAAAACAGTCCACAAACATGGCATTTGGCCCCTCAATATGCAGACGCCATCCCCCATCTTCATTCTGCAAATTTCATGAAAACCATTCTTACCTGATGATTATAGAAATATATGCACCATAACACAACATTCAGACCCCCAGTAATTAAAAGTGCAATGATTTGTTGCAATTGGTAAGTAATACTTAGTCACTCAACAATTACCAAATGGACCAAATAATAAAGAAAAAAACAATCTTGGTTAATTCATTTTACTACGAAGAACGGCTATGAAGTTCTCCATGTTTTCATCTTCTGGATTACATGGAAAGTAGTGTTACAAAACATGTTAACGTCAAAACTCATACGATTTGGCCGGAAACCACTAAAATTCTTTGCTTATATTGGAAAGGGTTTAACAAATTAGGCATGATCGAGGACAATAATTCTAAGGATGGATAAAACTCTCCAACAACTATAAGTTTCATAAAAAAAGCAACTCAAAGAGCTCAAGTGGATTACACGGTATCTCAACACAGATCACACGAATGGAAAACATCATTAAGACTTGCAATGCCTAACATTACACAATCCTACGATACTGTGTGAAAAACCCGACCACATTACTCAACAGCATTATCAAATTGAGCACAGTTCTGACTGATTTTATACACAATTCAATGATCCAGAACACCGCAACCATAATTTGAACAGTTTGCATTCAAATTTCAGTAAGTGAATAAATAAATACCATTTTTTCCACCCATGTGCAGTATATTAACTCTCTTGAGAAAAAAAGTACCAATGAATTGAAAAATTAAGAAAATCCCAAATAAGAGAACCAGAATTCTCATGAGGAGGTTCAAGTTGTGCCACCTTTCAAAACGGTTGTTCCAGAAATCCTTACGGGCATCTTCAATTTGTTGAACCTCTTATGGTGTTTCCAGTCTCTAGGTGGAACTCTCACACCTGGGACTTGCAGCCATGTTTCCAATTACTGCATCTCGTGCATCCCGTCCCTATAAAGAATTTCAAGCCCACTATTTCTAACCTT
Organism: Cydonia oblonga; assembly: GCA_015708375.1. Taxonomy (NCBI): domain Eukaryota; kingdom Viridiplantae; phylum Streptophyta; class Magnoliopsida; order Rosales; family Rosaceae; genus Cydonia; species Cydonia oblonga. Next base: position 10,817 of record JADOBS010302845.1, on the reverse strand, counting down.
AAACACTTATCATGCTGAAAAAAATACTTAAGCATCTTAATTGGATTCCCTACAATTTGGTGGAGGTTCATTCCAAGTTATTGGAATGGATTTTTCCTCTTATTATACCCTTGGTAAATATAAACAATCATTGGAGACCGAGCAGCACACACTTATCAATAAAAGATTAGCAAGCTTTGGCTAAGGATAAACATAATGCATACAGAAAAATAAAACTGTAACAAAAAACTTGCACACAAATTTTTGCACTGAAGATTATGAGAATTAAAATTATCACACCATAACTTACACTTTCAAAAATAAATCGTGGACCTACGGATTAGAAAAAAAAAAACTGAGGCACTTCATGGCATTTGTCTGGATCTGATACCTGCAAGCCGTTCACATATACCTATCAAAGTGAACAACACCATTAAATGCTAGGGTTGACATAAATATGTACATCCACAAAATAGAAACAATGAAGGAGACACAGAAAGTAAATCAAAAGTACTAATATCTTGCAGTGGAGGCTATGTAAGTGATCATTTCAGCAACCTATTGTTGAACCTGCATTTATCAAGACGTAACAAAGTAAAGCAAACAAAAAAAGGCATTGTTAAATCTTCTTAACTACAAATTCAAAACTATAAAGTACCTAAATTTTTTTTCACTCTAACTAGGGACAGCAGAAAGTAAACGAACTAATATCTCAACTGATTGGTTAATGTCCTGTAAACCTTCCACTTGTTGTTTATATGAGGATATGGCTGCAACAAAATCAAATATAGTTATAATAAATTCAACCAATATGGCATGAAAACCATGAGAATTAATCATATGAATTAAGTCAATTGACTGGAAAACACAACGCAACACAACACGTCAAACCACCAACAAAACAGAACCAAATTGATGTCTATAGTGAAAAACACACAAAGATCTAAAACTTAACAGAAAAAATAGTGACAACCATTGTTAAAAATACACCCAAAGAGTTAGTAAAATTAGATACAAAACATTTAATGACACACCCCGACCTAGATCGAGGCATGCTGGCCGTCACGTGAGAGTGACGTAACTATGTGCACAGTGCATAAGTGATAAAGATAGAGAGAATTATGAATAAATAAAAACCAAGTTAAAAAGAATACTAGCGAAGATAAGGTGCTAGTGCGAGTTTAAGTGTGAAATACACAATAGAGCCTGAAAAGTCTAGGTGCAGTCAAGCAAGATAAGTACTAGATTACAACACCCAAAGGTGTAACCTACATAGGCGAAAATCTGTCAGAACCTCCGTCAAGTCCTCGTGATCCACCAACGATCAATCTCACTTAAAACCTGGAGGGGCGCAAAACAAAAAGTGTGAGTGGGCAAAAACAAAGCTTTTCAAAATCATTCATTTCTCAAAAGTTCTAACCCCTTGCTGTAAAACCTGTATACTTTCCCAGAAAATATATAACATATGTACTTATCTCAAAACCATGCTCAGAAATAATAATATGTGAAGTATGCCATGCTAAATATATCTCATCATAACCGCATAAATAGCTCAGGTGAAATAAATTCATGATAATTAACATGTCAGCCGGATCCACCTTAAGTGGCCTTTACGGCTGAATCTATAGCTCATAACCAATCTCAATCATATCAAATCATAACATATCATGCACACGAGTCGGAACCACCTCTAGGTATGTACGACAAGCCTGGGTGTAAAATAAATATGTTCTAGTGCTACAATCACGTGAAGACTGTGTGAATAATCGCGGGTCACCTACGAGTCGGAACCACCTATAGTAGTCTGTACGACAAGCCTGTGCAGCTAACTTGGATCCAAGGTGAGCATATGGTGCGGGAGGTGAACATCACGTGAATGACTGTGCTTTAACCATGGTGGGAGCACTAACACCGGGGTGCAGGTTTATGAGCTCTCAACACATCTCATATAATCATAAATTCTCATAACCAATCTATAACTCATCTGATACTTACCTATGCGTCCACAGCACCAACCACAATTATATGCAACTACTAATGCATGAATAAAATAGGTAGATGCTTTGCATGGCATTTCATATCACATAATCATTCAAATTCATTTTCTAGGAAAAACATCAAGTATATAGGTATATATTGAAAACCAAAAGCCCACTCACTAATAAGTCGAAGGGTCATAGCCCTCGAGCCTTGATTGATTGCGCTCGTCCTGAGGGTAGGTCTCACTTATATGCGAAATAACTGAATAAACGTTATTTAAAGCACATAAACAAAACTAGCTAATAACTTCTCATACATTACTCAATTGGGGTAAATGAATATACCACCATGACCTACACCACCTCACAAATATCTCCATACTTTTATATCAAATTGAAGCTTACAACGAGTAGAACACATCTTTACCAATATCAAGCTCCAAAAATCATGGAATCACGCTCGAAATTCCTCAATAATCCGGCCAAACTACAACTCGTCGAAACTAGGTCTCCCGACGTCCATATCGCTTGGTTTTTCTTCTCTGAGCTTCTTAAGAACGTCCTAAAGCTTTCTACAAGCTTAAAATCCCCTGAAACATCCATAATTATGACCAAATGAACAGTACTCAAATCGAGGGTTATGATTTCTCAGGGTTTCGAGGGTTTCAAGTCCTTAAAATAGCATATATGAACTCAGAAGCTTGCAATGAGTTCAAATATTACCTTCTTGACATTGATCCATGTGTGTATGGTTGGTTTCGAGTTCATCCGTACAATTGTACGGATTTTCAGAAAAATCCGAGAGGGGGGAGAAAGAAAGAACACGGGTGTGGTGTGTGGGGTTGTTATGTGGTCCTAGTTTGGTTACCAACAAAACAAAACAAGTCTAACTCCTCTAGTTCCCAAAACTTAGAAAAATAATAGAATTATCCAACTTAGGTACACCATACACACAACAGACTTTAACGTCCAAAAGGGTAACATTGTCATTTCCTTAGTCCCGAGGAAAAACAGTAAACTTATTTAGAATGGGCTGTGACGATCTACCCACCTTAATAAAATTCGTCCTCAAAATTTATACAATCATTACAACCCACTAATAATCATAAAACAGGCGTGGATACATCTCTCTGATCCGATCCTCTGTCTCCCAAGTAACTTCTTCCAGTGAGTGATTTCTCCACAAAACTTTCACCAAATGCACTGTCTTATTTCTCAGAACCTTGTCTTTTCCATCTAAAATAGTCACTGGTTCCTTATCATAACTCAAATCCAGATTAATCTCTAAAGGTTGAGAAGGAATCACATGCGAAGGATCTGAAACATAGCGTCGAAGCATCGAAACATGGAACACATTATGCACTTCAGACAACTCTGGAGGCAACTCAAGCCTGTAAGCAACTTCACCAACTCTTTCAGTGATCAAATATGGTCATATATACCTAGGACTTAACTTGGCTTTCTTTCCAAATCATACAACACCTCTCCATGGCGATAGCTTCAAAAACACCCAATCACCTACTTTATACACGCAGTCAGTAACATGTTTATCTGCTAAGCTCTTTTGTCGATCATGGGCCGCTTTCAGGTTAGACTTAATTACCTGAACATTTGAGTAGTCTTGTCCACAATCCTTGGACCCACTAAAACTCTCCCACCAACCTCTGACCAACATAGGGGTGTACTACAAGATTTATCATAAAGAGCCTCAAATGGTGACATACCAATACTCGAATGAAAGCTATTGTTGTAGGCAAATTTCATCAAGTCTAAACGTTTATGCCAAGCATCACCAAACTGTACTACCGAAGATCTCAGCATATCCTCTAATGTCTGAATCATCTTTTCTAACTGTCCGTCTGTTTGATGATGATATGTTGTACTGTAAAGTAATCTCGAACCAAGAGCTTCCTAAAATGCTACCCACAACTTAGAAGTAAATCTAGGGTCACAATCCGAGATAATACTAACTGGAACTTTATGATACTTCACAATCTTTGATATGAACAATTCTGCTAATCAGCTTAAAAAATACTTCTCCCTCACTGGAATAAAATATGCAGACTTAGTAAGCCGATCAACAATCACGCAAATGCCATCATAACCATTCAGTGTACGAGGAAGCTTGTACACAAAATCCATCGTAATATTTTCCTATTTCCACTGTGGAACGGAAAGTGGCTACATTAATCCAAAAGGCTTCTTTCTTTCCGCTTTAACTTGCTGACAAATAACACACCTACTCACATATTCAACAATTTCTCTTTTCATACTTGACCAATAATAAAATGGTCGAATGGTATGATACATTTTAGTACCTCTTGGATGCATTACATAAGCTGAAATATGTGCTTCATCAAGAATTGCCTTCTTTAATTCCATATTATTTGGCACAAACATTCTTCCTTTTTGCATAAGCATGTCATCTGATTCTCTAACTCTGAAGTCTTTCCTTTTACCTTCATTCCTTGCTTAAATGATTTCTTGGGTCTCTTCATCATCCATCTGAACTTCGAGCACACGATCCACTAAAATTGGCCTAACTTGAAAATTAGCAAGTAAGGCTTATTCTCAATCTTCCACCCCTAACTTCACTCTAGTGGATCTCAAATCAATTTTAGAGAACACGCAGGCACCTCGAAGTTGATCAAAAAAATCTATATGCGGCAATGGATAACGGTTTTTAATCGTTACCAAATTCAATTGCCTATAATCAATGCATAACCTTAAGGTCCCGTCTTTCTTCCTTACAAACAAAACTGGAGCTCCCCAAGGTGAAGTACTAGGCTGAATAAAACCTTTATCCACTAATTCCTGTAACTGAATTTTCAATTCCCTCAACTCAGCAGGAGCCATTCTATATGGAGTCAAAGATATAGGATCCGTACCTGGAAGCAAATCAATAGTGAACTCCACATCTCTATCTGGCGGCAATCCAAGTAAATCATCAGGAAACACATCAGGAAAATGTTTGACTACTCCAACCTCTTCCACACTACTAGGAGCAACATCATTTAACACCACATGAACTAGATATCCTTGGCAACCCTTGCTTAACAATCTTTTTGCTCTCACAGCAGAAATAACACCATGCCTCACCCCACTTTGCTCACCCACAAAAGTAACTTCAGGTAATCCAGGATGATGGAAAGTAACTGATTTCCGTAATAATCTATATTGGCACGATTATAATGCAACTAATATGTACCCAAAATCACATCAAAATCAACAATATCTAATGGGATAAGATTAGCTGGCATAACTACATCCTCTATCATCACTGGACACCCTGGATAAACACAATCAACATAACATCTCTCCCATCTAGGCATAGCAAACTCTAAATCATACCCTAGAGGTGTAGGATGAGGTTGCGTCATTTGAGCAAATATATGAGAAATCACAGAATGTATAGCGCCACAATCAATCAAAACTATAGCAAAGTGACCAAGAATATTTAACGTACCCATAATCAAGTCAGGATGATTCTGAGCATCCTGAAGTGTGATATTGTTAATACGTCCTTGGGCTTGCTGTCGTCCACCATGACTTCGACTAGCTTGATTACCTAGCCCCTGACTAGGCTGACCAGATTGCCTTGAAGATCCTACACTACTGGAAGCAATCTCTACTTGCTAGGGCTGTTCTCCCTGATACCACTGAGACCCACCTACTGGAATGGAAGGATACGGCGTATACCCTCCAGGATACTGAGAATACCCACTTTGGTAATAAGGATCATGGGGATACTGATACTGTCCTGAAGTATAAGGAGCGGCATCACCCTAATAATGGTAAACACTACCTCGACCCATCTGACCATAACCACTAAATCCAGGAGCCTGTTGGACCGGTGCTGGTGGTGGCATAGAAGGCTGCTGGGGCCTCTGCTGATTTTGGGGACAATTCACAGCTCTATATCTCATTTGACCACATGTAAAACATCCACTGCTACCTCACCTACCTGAAATGCCTATTATTACAATGGCGGCATAAAGGAGCACTTCCTCTACCAGAATCTCCCTGTCTCTTGAATCTAGGATCCCCTGTAAATCTACCACCTCTCTTCTGACCAGTGGCACTATAACCTCCACTGGAAGAACTAGAACTAGCCCCATTTCTCTTAAAGCTTTGAGTCTTGCGAGGTCCTTGAGATGATTGTCCTTTTCCTTTATCATTCTTCCTCTGATTTCCATCTTTTTCTTCTTCTTCTTCACTTTCACTAGGCATATTCTCTGAATCCTTAATCCTTAATAAAATCTCATATAACTCTTGGTAAGTAGCACAGTGAGTAGTAGTCGTCATAGAACACCATTTCTTTTTAGTACCTAGCTTAAAGCGACAAAGCATCTCAACTGGATTGGCAGCAACCTCTAGGTGATAATGAGACAAGTCAGTGAATCTCCTATAATACTCATTCGATGTCATCTTCCCTTGTCTCAAACTTGTAAATTCTTGCTTCTTACTATCAATATAAGCTGGAGGAATAAATCTCTTATGAAACAATTGCTTAAATAATTCCCAGTCAGCAACTTCCTTTGGTGTCATCAGATAAGATTCTTGTTTCCACCAGGATGCAGGTTCTGGACCCATAAACCAAGTAGTCATCTCGACCCATCTCTCATGAGGAAGATTCCCTTGACTCTGCATTACCCGAAAAGTTTTTTCCATATGATTGAGCCATTTCTATGCCCCTTCAGGTCCTTCATTACCCATGAAATGATTTAGCTTCAAATTATAGACAGTCTCACGTGAAGTCTTCTGGGGAAAACGAAGAGAAGACTAAATAACATTAACAATAACTTCCCCTAATTGAGCTATATCAGGGAAACTAGGCTCAGAAGAAGCACCTGGATCTCTACGAGGCGGCATAGTTCTGACAGAAGATACCAAATCCTTAGAAAATTCACAGGATATCCAGGACTGCAAACCTAGGCTTTGATACCAAACTGATACACCCCGACCTAGATCGAGGCATGCTGGCCGTCACGTGAGAGTGACGTAACCATTTGCACAGTGCGAAATTGATAAAGATAAAGAGAATTATGAATAAATAAAAACCAAGTTAAAAAGAATACTAGCGAAGTTAAGGTGCTAGTGCGAATTTAAGTGTGAAATACACAACAGAGCCTAAAAAGTCTAGGTGCAGTCAAGCAAGATAAGTACTAGATTACAACACCTAAAGGTATAACCTACATAGGTGAAAATTTGTCAGAACCTCCGTCAAGTCCTCGTGATCCACCAACGATCAATCTCACTTAAAACCTGAAGGGGCGCAAAACAGAAAGTGTGAGTGGGCAAAAACAAAGTTTTTCAAAATCATTCATTTCTCAAAAGTTCTAACCCCTCGTTGTAAAACTTGTATACTTTCCTAGAAAATATATAACATATATACTTATCTCAAAACCATGCTCAGAAATAATAATATGTGAAGTACGCCATGCCAAATATATCTCATCATAACCGCATAAATAACTCAAGTGAAATAAACTCATGATAATTAACATGTCAGCCGGATCCACCTTAAGTGGTCTGTAAGGCTGAATCTATAGCTCATAACCAATCTCAATCATATCAAATTATAACATATTATGCACACGAGTCGGAACCACCTCTAGTGGTCTGTAAGACAAGCCTAGGTGTAAAATAAATATGCTCTAGTGCTACAATCACATGAAGATTGTGCGAATAATCACGGGTCACCTACGAGTCGGAACCACCTATAGTAGTTTGTACGACAAGCCTGTGAAAAAAGCAATTTCATAGTTGTTTAAGTAATTGACTTTTGTTGTTGAGCAGGGTGCCTTCTATAGGAAGAAAACAAAATATAAAGTTAGTTATAAGCTTTAATGCACAATATAATGAAAGTGTGAAATTAGATTAACTGTCAACTTACCATTGATACCAGTAAAAAATGCATATGGATTGTAGTTTATAAAATTGTAGGCTGTTTTCTATCTTCATGTGTTTAAAAAATTGACCAGGAACAAATTCAGTGATGAATCATGAGAAGGTGAGGCTATAAAAGATGAAATTACCATCAGGAGAAGCTTTATTTTAAAAGACTTGAATGGAAGTAGAAAGAAATAATTCAAACTGCACATCATGCCGAAACTCATTCAAATTCCCATAAACATTAATTTCAAGAGAATCTAATAATCCATCAATAAACTAATCTCAAGCAAAAAGAGTTCAGCAATAAAGGCAGTAGGTGGATAAGTGCTCAGGAGATAGCAGCTAGCAGATGTATGAAATCATGTAACAAAGGGGAAACAGAGTGCTCTGATGGGATCTTTCCATTTGCATTATTGATTTACTATGTGATTCTAAAGTCTTTCTGGTTCTGCATACAGAAGATCAAATAAAACTCCTGATTACCTGCTGTTAGAAACAAATAATAAATATACAGGGGATTTTATAGAAAATTAGAATTAGATTTTAACGGTTCTTATCCAAATTTGACCAAATTCAAGCCTACCCTCAACGATTCCAGTTCATGTAGCCTCAAATCAGCATCACACAGAAGAATGTTTAATATGCAACACAAAAAGGGACTAATTCTGTAAACTTTTCAAATTGGGGATAATCTGAATATGCAATAAAACCTAGAATAACTTACCTTGAGTAGAGAGGGTTTTAGAAAACGATTGAAGACCATAATTTAACGCGGCAGTGGCCCTTAATGGTCGCCTTGGTTCCGCTGCGAGAGAGAGAGTAATTGAAATCTGCATAACAAAAAACCATAGAAACGACAGAAAGAAAAACTCAAAATCTTAGTAAAATTAAGAACAAAAATCACTAATCACACAACCAAAAGTAATAGAAATAAAAAATCAGTATGCACGAAAGACAAAAATAATCTTTGAGGGGGAGGAAATTGATGAAACATCGAACCTTGAGAACTTGCTTTTTTGGGCAGCGAGTGGAGGAGCAGAAACAGGCTTGAAAGGTACTAATTTGGTTGGATTCTAGGGCTTGATAGGTGTGCATGCAGTCGAAATCGATGATGGGGAGAAAATTGATTTCATGCAAGATATTTTTCGTTCGAATCCAAATCGAGCAGGAAGGAAGGGAAAATTGAGTTTCTCGCTTCATGTTGCTAATCATGGTTTTTAGCAAGAAAGAGAGAGAGAGAGAGAGAGAGAGAGAGAGAGGGAGTTGGAGATTAGAGAGCCATCAGAGCACGAAAAGCTTTTGCGAGGCAGAGATAGAAATTGAAATAAAAAAAAGAAGGAAGGCTCGAGAACTTCTAGAACCATGCAACGAATCAACATCCTATGAAAGAAGAAGGACGCATGGATATCAGGGGCATACATGAAATAACAGAAAATTAAAAAGGGCAAAAACGGCAGAACACTGTAGAAGTAACAGTGTTTTGAGTCTGCTAGGACACCATGGGAATTAACCTGAAAGTTACTCTTTTAGTAAATATATAATTTACATGTCACACTTTCATTTTATATGCTAATGGAGCTGATGAGCATAATAGAACTCGTAACTCAAGTGGTTAAAAACGTTTATCTCTTACACCCAACGCCCTAAGTCCTAACTGATTACCGAAACAAACACATGAGTGCATCTCTGAGATGCTCACGCTACAAAATAGTTGCTGAGGGATACCTATTTGCTTATTATCATGCAACATACGAGACATCATAAACTTAGAAAAATTGGTTGCAGTAATTGGTAATGTGCAGCTTCTTAATGATCATCGTCATCCTCCAACACAATGGACATCTAGACAAGATTTACCCAAACCCGGCCCCATGAAGATTTACCCAAACCAGGGCCCATTCATGATGGGCTTTTACAAAACCTGCTCTTACCTTAATTGCCCCAAGCCCATATTCAACCCTAATAGGTATTTTGGCAAATCACTTTTAAGAATTTGCCCTGCTAAACTTATGTGTCAAATTATACAACTTTGGGATGAAGAAATACAAATTTGAGATGTAAAGCTGCATTTACATCCCATAGATTTCCAGAAGATGTAAATGTAATACCTACTCTAATGAGAGAGATTTTATTTTGGAATCTAATTTATTTTTTTCTCTTTGATTGGCAGGGTCCTTCTTTAAAAGATGTAGAGTTACATTTTTATGTACATTTTTTTTTATAAAGATAAGTATTTTATATTCCGAATATTGGAGAGTTTTTCAGCGAACAAAAAATTTAAAATGTCCATTCCAATGCCTTTTGTATGGACATTTGGTATCTCCTATTGGATATAAAAGTGATTTCTATTATTTAATAAATTCACCTATATTAAAGAGTGTGTTAGGTTTGTCTGTTACCAATAACATTACTATTATGTTTTTGGTTGATTGATAAAATTCTCCCTCGTAAGTACGGTTGAGGTTTTAAAAAAATGTTCATTCATCACCTGGTATTTCACAACCTTTTTTTTTATACAACGATATATTTACACTAAGAGAATGAGAGAATAAATTGGTTCTGAACTCTTCATTCTTGAGATTGAACCTAAGACCTTTCACTTACAAGTGAATAGGGGTGGAAAAAATCCTAAAACATAATCGAAAAAATCCCAAACCAAAAATCCCGAACTAATCCCGAAATTTCGGTACAGGAATCGGTCTCACATTTTCATTCGTTTGGTATTCCCAAACCGAACCAAAATAAAAAAAAAATTATTTAATTTTAAATATATATTTAGAATTGTAACAACCGTCGGATCTGGTTGAGATTTAATCTTAACCGTTGAATCTAAATAAAACCTTCACTCAGTCACACTCTCTCGACCTCACCTCACCCTCCTCGCCGATTTCTCTCGATCTCTCTCCTCCTCCTATTTGCCATCTTCGAATCCGGCCACACCTACATCACACACGTGACTCACCT
>JADOBS010302844.1:0-15513 GCA_015708375.1 Cydonia oblonga | reverse complement strand
AACCATACCTAACATTACCTAACTTTGCAATTGTAAGCAATTACATCATCAAACTAGATATGGACTTGGACTTTAGATTGGGTTGTTGATTACTTATTGTTTTGGGCTTGACATTGATTCTCAACACACATGGCTTTTAATTTGAATTTCCAACAAAGAAGCACCCCAGTTTACCAAGTTTTTCAAATGATTTAAACATCATTTGGCAAGAATAAATGTCATGAAATTGCATATGTCAGATATCAAAACTGTATGTTACCATGCACGCTCACCTACTTGAGTAGAAATGAGGTTAAGGAGTTTATATTCACTGCAAGGGACTGTGATACCACCCACTGGATGATCATATCCAAATTCTTCTTCAGCCTGACTTAGCAAGTGGAATGAAGAGTGGTCCAAGTATGAGATCGGAATCACAAACCGCTTCCTTTGGCTTTCCCAATACAGACTGCAAAATAGCCCTTTGGAACATCTATGGCTTCCGAAGCAGCTTGGTTTGAGGTCGATTGTTGAAGATTTTTCATAAGCAAGTAATACCAGGCAAACGAAAAACCCGTGCTTCTATAATATTTTACAGGAAGAACAAGCAAAAGATCTCAAAAAATTTGCAGAACAATTGAAGTGTGTAAATGCATGGTCAAGAATGTGAGATTTTTTTGTTGCTTGAGAAACCAATTGGAAAAATATATATAAATGAAAAAAAAAAAAGAAGAATTTATCATATATAGCCAAAACTTACCGTTCAATTTCAAAAATGTCCATTTTTATTAAAAAACTACAAATTATAACAAAAAATTGTACTTAAATAGACTTAAATGCCAAAACATTAAAACCAAATTACACTACACCAAAAATCCTTGAAGTTTCTATACCATTTGGTTGTCACCGAAAAACACTGACTTGACTACTGGAATAAGTCCCCCAACTTGGTATGGGTAATTTGACTAAAATCTTTGAAGTCTAAAGAAACTTTTATGTAAATATTTGTAACCAATACATGTTGTCCATCATAGGAGTTTGATTGGAGCTCTTTGGCTTGTTTTACTGACGATTTCATTTAATTATTCTAACTGCTATATGACTTATCATTGATGTGGCTTTTCTTAATTTTCTTTCCCACCAAAACCGAATTAACTTCGTGGAATCCAGTTGCCTGCAATTTTTTCAGTGATAAGCCATAGAATTCAGTTGCTCAGTATGTGGTATGGGTGGGAATTGGATCAAAGGATTTCTTTGCTAGAATTAAAGAAAACTATGATCAGAATTAATAGGTTCATATATACCGATAACAATTTTTCCCCAATGAATCCATATCCATTTCTCAGCTTGCAAAAGTTGCGTACTTTGTTGTTGGTGAATGAATGAGCAAAAGTTGCGTACTTTTGCCTCAGACGGTTTAGACTTAAGGTTTATATTGTTTTTTATTTTTGGGATATTTTGTTGAGAATTAAGCTGCATACTAGTTTAAGATCAACCTGCAGATTGAATGTGAAGAGAATGTTGAAATCGAAGAGATGAAGAACTTGCCTTTCTTAGAAATAGCCGTTAGTTTTTAAAACTTGTAACGGCTAGTTTTATTTCTGGTTTTAGAAACCTGCACAACTGTTATTCTTATCTTCTTGGGATGTACTGTGTTATTTGATCTTCCTCCAAGTGGACAGATCGTAGCCTCCAATGGCCTCAATGGCTGGAGATGAGTCCTTGCTCCCTGAAAAATAGGATCTGAGCATTTGACTGATTAAATGAATATAGGATTGTATTCTCTGAGTTTTTTAGATTGATAATATACTGCACATTCTCAAAATTCTCTGTGCTCTTCATTCTCTGATAGATTTTCTGTCATAAAGTTTCAGTCTTTGTTTGCTAATCAACCAAAAAACATAAAGCCTGATACCATTTCAACATATTTGAGCCTTTTCGAGATTAAATTTTGGTCGTTTATGATAAATACTCGATGAAAAGAGTTTGAGTTAAATCATATATTAAATAGGTCAAGGTAGACACTAGCTCACATATGGATTGGTCTGCCAACTACTTTGATAAGAACTTCACCTGGTATTAGCCAAATTGTAACCTGCAGAGAAACAAACCCAAGTTGCCTATGTAACTCAAGTCCTCACATCTCCTCTTCCACTGTCACAACTTTTTTTCTTATCTCCAAAGATATCTTAACTCTTAAGCATAAAAATATTCCACAGAAACCATGGTATGAGCTTGCTGTTGATCATCCCGCGATCTCTCTTGATTTCTAAGCAATCGAGTATGGCCACAACGAATGTCCCAAAATGCCACTTTGCTGTTTATGTAGGAGAGGAACAGAAGAAGAACCTTGTAGTTCCTATGTCATACTTGAACCACCAATGGTTCCAAGACTTGCTAAGTTGTGAAGAGAAGTTCAGATTCACTCGTCGGATGGGTGGCATCACTATTCCATGCATTGAAGAGGCCTTCATTGGTCTCAGGTCTTGTTTGCATGCCTTGTATATCCAATGGAAGTCTTTATTTAGCGACTCCCACCACCACTTTTGAGTACTCATTTGAGGGCGTTAAAGAAATCTTTGCGTCCTAAAAGAATATTACCTCCAATGGAAGAGACCTTAGAGAAGAATTCCTAAATTTGAAAGCTTTTATGATTTTATGTGATGATTTGATCTGGTACACATTGTTTATGTATGTTAACCTTTTTAATTAATTAATAGCATTAAAATTAAAAGCATTAAAATCTTCAATCAAGATTGTGTGCCATTTTCCACTCAAGATGCACGCTTTTTTGTTTATGTTAACATTTTTTTAGTTAATTAAAAACATTAAAATTAAAAGCATTAAAAGCATCAAAAGCTTCAATCAAGATTGTTTGTCCCATTTTCCACTCAAGGTAGTCCCTATATAGTCCCTAATATGTGAGGACATACACTATGTATCCGGTGAGTCCTTATACTTCAGAGACTCACTTTCCGATCCAGTGGAGATTCATTTTGTCCTATATTTATTTTATACCCATTTTATACGGTGGTTGTTTCTGTTTAGAGACTTCACTAGAGATGATCCAATTGAATCAAACTCCTCAATTTGTGGGGTGAAGAGTTGACAAAATCATTTGTAATGTCCTCATTGCATTTTGATTATGGGAAATTAATTCAAAAACTTTATTCAATACTATTTTATTCCCTAACCTTGAAAAATTATGAAATGCCCCGAATGGGTGAAAATCTTTTGTGGACATTCGAGTCCTTATCACTTCTTGTTCCTTTGTGCATATTTCTAGGTGGTACTTGTTCTTACGAACACGTGAGCATGAGCGGGCATAAATCAGACGATTTATGCACGTTTCCCAATGACGGAAAAATGGCAATTTTGCACTATTGAGAATTTATTACTTGTTTATCGAGACAACAGTGAGTTATTGGTATTGCGGGCTACAGACCGTAATATCAATGGCTTATTCATTGGGTTCGTTAAGCAAGTGGGCAAGTAGGCCCGTTGACGTTAGTAATTTTTTAATTAGGTCTCGTACCTAATTAATTATTATTTGGGCTTGATCCAAAGACACACACACATTTTGAAGTATTCGACAATATGAACGCATGGGCGCAAGCGAATTGAATTTGGAGTTATAACGAAGATTTTACGAAACACCGAATACCGAGAGTAAATTGGTAATTTGATGTTGGAAAGATATTTTGTGTTTTGTTTTGTGAGCCACGTGGGGCCCACACCACACTCTCTCTTGTCCCTGTGTCAACTTCAGAAACTCTTGGACCTCTTTCTTGCTACCACCTCATTTATTCTCTCTAACTCTCGTGCTCTCTCTCATTTTATTTTTTTTTTTAACTCTCTCCCATTCTTTTCTTCATCTCTGTAAAAACAAATAGGTCGAGAAAAGGTTGGACCAACCAAATTTCCGACAAGTCTTTCTGTTATAGCAAGAAACGGAATCAAAGGGGTTGGTTGAAAGGTAAGGATAACATGATTGACTGGTTGCGGGTCATTTGGATCATGGGCCACAACTACTTGGGTAGAGACCGTTGAACATCATTTTGATAGGCTGAGGCTATATGGGCTTAGGCCTTTTGATGGCTATCATTTTTTAGGCTATTTGGAAGGGTTAACTAATTATGTATATAAGCAGTCAAACAAGATCGGATGGAATCTAGCCTGACAAGCAGGCAATGGTTGCTTTGCCAGGAACCACACCACTCTCAACTTCTCCGGCGAGCCTCACCACTGACCACCAAGACACCTTATCTCCCCTTTTTCTGTAAAACATGGACCGCAAATTCAACTAGGCCAGGAGCCTTGTACCACGCAGTGGCTTACATCACTGTTCACTGTCCCTTCCAATGAACTCCGGCAAGTTTGTGATTTTTCCGATTAGGATAAGCCTTGGGAAATCTTTCTCTCTTACTTTTTCATTTCCTGTGAAGGATCTTAAGGTTTTAGACATGTTTTGGTAGGGTTTTGGGACAAATAGAATGCGGGGGAAGAAATTTCCTAGTTTTATGACAACAAAAACCATGGTCGTCAGGCACTTTCAGGCCTTTTTTTTTTGCCGGTTCCGATCATGGCTCGACCTCAACTTGGTACGAACTTGTTCCTCTCGTGCTAAGCTTCATTTCTATATAAATTATGTTAATTTTTGTTGAGAATCGAGCTCAAAATGAGCTCTGGAAGTTGGACCAAAAACCTGCAAAAATGCAGGCCTTCGCGAGGAAGATGGGTACCAGCGTACTTGCAAACGTGTGGGCACATGTGGGGAGCCACTGCGAGTGGCGTGCGGCGCGAGGTTGCCAGTACAGCTACCTTGTGGCGGCACTTGGAAGAACCCGAGGTCCCGTCTTAGGTTTCTTGACGTGCCGAATCCGAATCCGCCCTTCTTTTTTTTTTTTTGAAATTTCGTCATTTTAAAATGGTTCCTTTATTAGCCGTACTTTGCACGAATACGCGAATTTACGTTAGTTCGTTATATGTTTACGTAAGTGGTTTCGTTTCTAGGTGAAACACATTGCAAGGATCTTCGATGCCCTCGAGGCGGGTTCGACCTAACGACATGATTTGTGAATGGGTCTTTGCTTTTAAATATTATATAGTTATTTTCCATTTATATATTTAATAAAGAATTTTCTACGTTATGCCTAGATTAGATTAATGTTTATAAGAATTAGCACATTGACGAAATTTATGATATCATTTTACATCCTACGGGATGCACAGGTATGGGTATTATTATGGGATGCCTTAATTATATTTGCGGTCATAAATAGTATTTTATTGACTAGATTTATCGAATTACCGTTGCATGATCATATTTACGTTATCTGTTAATCGAGTGCTATACTGGTGTTAGTACTTGCCTGGGCCAGGACCAGCCTTCACGTGTATATTCACATCGCACTTATACGTTCATTTTGGATCCATTGTAGGTGTCATTCAGAGTCTCAGACTTACGGTCATGATCCTCAACAAAGAATGTTACATACAAATTTTATGTTAATTTAGTTCTCTTCTTTAATATTCATGCATTCCTAATCCTTTCTAAAAGCAGTTTAATTTATAACAAGCCTAATGAAACTACCTTTGGACTTGCTAATAGAATCTTATGCAGCTGTGATATCATGGACGGTACCAAAAAATATGACTTAGAAAACAATAAAATTTGACAGAACCTGCTCTATGGGCTTTACATGCTTCAGAAGTACATAATAAACAATATAAACCACAGGAAATCAAACAGTTGTTTACAAAATGTAAAAAATAAAAAATTGAAGAGAGAAATTTACTTATATCTGAAATGAGATAAGATTGTGATTTGAAAAGCTTGTTGAGATTTCTTGGATGATATGATTGGTTCAACTCTACTCACTCCACCAAGACTGTCCATGTGAATGGATGAGGATACTCTCTGGATCCTTTTTGTGATGATTCTAAGGATGTTCATATCCTATCTATTCATCGTACATCGTGCGATCAGCTTTCGTTAGACATTGTTTATATTTAATTTAAAAAAAAAAATTCAAAATAATTTCTGACCGCACAATATAAGATAAACGGATAGGATGTAAAGATCCCTAAGATATTCACAAAGAATGCGGATGGGATCCAAATCCCATGTGAATTAGTCAAGAGGGGTCCCAAGTAATGGTTTAGCTAATCCAAAGGGAAAGTCTAAGCAGAAAGTAGACAACCAATATATTGGCTTAATCTTGTCAGCACAAAAAGGCTTATTTGCTGGTTGTCACTACAAAAAAGCTACTGAATAGGCCCAAGTACGTCCAAGTTCAGAGCTTTCAGTATATGCACAATGAGTCACAGACTCAGAATATATCCTCTTTAATTGGATACTGGCCTCTAATGTCAGGAACATGGCTAGAATCAGAAAGGCCTCTGCTTTAATAGTTGAAACATTACTCAGATGACTCTATAGCTTCACTTAAGGGATATCCGTCAAATATGCTTATTTGAAGGGCTATTTTATGGTGTCATTTTTCATTCAATTTCAATGATCTGAACTGTATAATTTTGACTTATGAGGTCTTTCTTTAAAGATTATCGTTGTAAAAAAATTACTCAAGTTCAAAATTAATCTCTCAAATTAATTGGTTATCATTTTAGCTTTTTCTTGAAATACCTTGTTCATCTATTTAACTTTTTAGCCTAAATGTCTCATTGGTTTCAGACTTGTCTGATTTTCTTACAAGGATGACTGTTGAATAAAGAATGAAAAATACAATCTCCATGGCAAGATTATTGAAATAAAATTCGGAAGAAGCCCCCACAAGGCGTGCATTAGGGGGGTCACTCTGTATATCCCTCAATTTGCACCACTCTTTATTGGTTCCTAAAGTTCTCTAGGGCAGGATGTCTTGGCTAATTAAGGCACAGTCCATGTGAAAGTTCACCAAGCCCTTCACCTGATATGTTTCTCACAACATTCTCAATAGGGACCTTACAATTTTATCCATTTGAAGGTTTGAAGTCCTCCGCTATATATTTAGGTACTAACAAGCCAATTCAACCCAAATCTGCATTTCTCACTTAATCACTCAAGGTCTCAAACTTTTCAATTTGATCTTCGTGGTGCATTTGTTTATTTAACATTCCTAAAGATGGGAATCAAGTTGATGGGGATAGCTCATGCCAAGCAGAAACTGCAGAGAACTCTTTCAGCAAGATATGGATCAGCTGCAGACAGTACTAGTACTGAGGTTCCGAAAGGCCACTTTGCGGTTTATGTTGAAGAAGGCGAAAAGAAGAGATTTGTGATTCCGATATCATATTTGAACCACCCTTTGTTCCAAGACTTGTTAAACAAGGCTGAGGAAAAGTTTGGATATGATCATCCTACAGGGGGACTCACAATTCCATGCAGTGAAGACTACTTCATCAGTCTAACTTCATGTCTAAATTGTTCGTAAATAATCATTGACTCTGTATATGACCTGAATCCTGATGATGGTCAATTGTTTACCAATTCATTCTTCTTTTCAACTTCCATTTTACAAGTGATAGCAATAGACTTGAGACCAATGAGTTGTTATTTCTTTTTTTAATTTGAAGTTCTTGGAAATACTATTCCCTGATTTATTTATTTATTTATTTATTAATTTTTAGTTAAATTTTTCATCCTTATTTCTTAATGTCTACCTCCTTATGGTCTAATTCTGAACTAACAATGTAGAAACAACAAAATGGATAGCAGCAAAATGCATAAGGCTAACCAGAATATGATGTTTGTGATAAAATTTTGATTGCCCAACAGTGGATGCAATTTAGACCAATTCATTGAAGGCTTCCTTGATCTCGTTGGTTTGAGGTATTACATTGTTCTAATTGTATGGTTGCCATTGTTCTGCTCAGGCGGCAGGATTACAAACCAACTCCTATACAAGTATTTCAAAAGCACAAGTTTGTAAAGTTTCAGATTATCTGCAATGATTTTGATAAGGAAATGATAAACTTATCCTTGTTAGCCTTTTACACACTCATATTTAATCATGTTAGTTATTTTCGTTTGATACATTGAATTTAACAGTTATATATAAAGAGTGTTGCATGTCATCATTCTTGATTTATTCACTTAGGACTCTAGCGTGAGGATGTGATCCCACATCGGAAGATAAAAAATATTGTCAGAGCTAATAAGAAGTTGAGCTACTTCCCACACATTATTCATTAATTTTAAGATGAAATTAAGATTTTTAGCATTTATTTTATACAGAATATGAATGAAACTATTGGATTGTATAATATGACCCTCTCGTTTGGTGGGTTGTATAAGGGACCAGATAGGACTAATAATATGAACCCGGTCGTTCGGTGTCCTCTCGTATTAAATAGTCGTCGGATAAATTTAGTTAGTCTTCTTATTTAATAGGGTGAGTATACACCTGCATAATAAACCCTTCCAAAAGGAGTGGATTATTAGTTCGGTTCCCTTTCCTCTCTCTCACACTTCATTCTCCATGACTCCTCTCGCCGTCGTCGTTCTTGTCGTCATCCCTTTCGTCGTTCTCGTCAACGTCGTTCTCCCCGTCGTCGTTCTTGCCGGCATCGTCAGCGCCTACGACCGCCACGGCTTCCACTGCTACAAGAGCCCTGAGGCCTGGCCGTCGCGCGTCGAAGGCTCTGAGTCTAATCTGCTCCCTAAGTTCTTCGCATGCGCTCTCAAAGCTCGCAAGAACGACATCGCAGTTAAGGTTCGTTTTGCGGCTCAATTTGTCGGCGTTTCTGATCGCGTTTTCTTAGTGTTTCTTATTTCCTGGAGCTACATAGTTCTAGTGTTGAGCTGAGTTGACTCTGTTACTCACTTTGTTTCTTGGTTTTTGATAGACGATGCTAACAGTAGCTCCAAGAACTATAAGGAGATGGGTAGTGAGGTTGTTGGGGGGGTGCGGCGGAGAGATCTGGGGAAGATAAGACTGAAGAGATGATTTCAATTTTTTTTTTTAAATTTTATTTTAAGTTTGATTTAAATAAAGGAGGATTTTGTTTTTTTCTTCTTAATTTGATCCATTTGGTGGTCGTGAATGTGTAAATTTTTTTACCATTAATCATCAATTTTTATCTTAAAAATAATAATACTTTGAATTCCTCATATCCGGTATAGTACCAAATACAGTATAAATAATACGATCGTTAGTTTGATACTGCACCAAACGCCAGACAAATCTAGTCAATACTATCCGATGACTATTTATCATATCCAAGTAAAATAATCAATACAGTTTGAGCTGACAAACGAAACCTCTCTCCTGGCATAACATGCTTATATTCTAGGGGTTACTTCAACATGAGAATAGGATAGTTAAATTTTTTTTTTCTGGTCTGAAATTAGTGTATCTGCAATCGTGTCCGTTCATCATACATCGTGCGGTCAGTTTTCGTTAGGTACTATTTATCTTTGAATTTTAAATAATTTTTGATATCACAATATACGATGAACGAACACGATTACGGGATTCCTAGGATCCGCTGGATCCTTTTCCTAAAAATTGTTCCTTGTTCTTTGCATGCATTACTGCCTCGCTTAGAGCCTCAGAGATCAATCTCATCTGCAGCGGCAAATGGTAGTTGCGTCTTCTTCTCCCATATTAGATCACGACAATGATTGCATGCCCACATCCACATGCACTGCAATTATCGATTATTGACTCTCTTAGGAATGCACCAAGCCAGCACTATATCAACTCATATAGGAGCCAAAATTGTACTAGATAGATTATATTTTCCGACAAATTGAAAATTTTTATTTGCTCTTTGACTAGAAATCTAATCCTATATATCCTCTAATATGAGATTCAATATTTCCAAACACGAGGCATGCGCACTGGAGGGCAACACATCAGCACCAACTGGAATTGAACTTTGATAATTTAATACTCAATAAATTAATAACTTTAGTTAAAGAATATTTTTTATTGGAAAGGGATCCTCTCCGGATCCCTTCCTCCTAATTTTAAGGATTCATCAATTCGGGCCCTTAAATTTTGATTCAATTGCTACAAACAAGGAACTACTTTAAAAGTTATAATAACTTTAACCGTTAAATCAAATTTCAATGGTCCAGATTGGTGGATCCCTAAGATTAGGAGGAATGGATCCGGAGAGGATCCCCTCTCCTTTTTGATCAATTCTAATTTGAGAATAACGTGTTAAACTAATAATTTGTTAATTTATAAGATAATACATTATATAAAAAAATTCAGATATGTCCACATAATATATAAATTAATAATTTCCTAATATACGGTGCTTACTATTCGAGTGTGAGACCTTACTAAAATATGACTTAATCATTGTTTCAACATATAAATTCTTGTGTGGTTTTCTCATACTGCAACAAAAAATTATTCAATATCGTCACCGCTTTGAGAGCTTCTTTTTTGGCAAAATGGGCTTCATATTAGAACTATCATCTTCGACTGCATCTTCTGGATCTTCTCATGGTGCTCTCAATTATATGTTCGTCAGTCAACAACTTTGAAGTTGTGTTTTCTCCAGGGTAGTTCAAGACGTCCTTGACATCCATTCCATTACGATAATGTTTACAAAATAGAATAATGTAGTGCATTGAACAATGTATAATCTATTTCTGAGGAGGAAAAAATAAAGATTCATGAATTTTACTTAATTAAAAAAATAGATAGAGAAACTAAATACATTGTATATTATTTAAAAAATAAGAAATACTTTGATAAATTAAAAGATTTCCTTGGTCCCAAGGCTATTAGCTTATAAAGGTTCAACTATTATTCAAATAAGAGTTGTTCTCAACTTAACCATAAAGTGAAACATATTAATCTTGTGATTCACTTATATCATAACTCATGGTGTTTTATATGGTGTTCAGAATATAACAAAATTTCTCGTTAGGCTCTATTAGGCAGTTACCATAGTTAAGGCTAAAGGCTCCTCAAGGATGGTTTTAGAGCCAATGAATGTCAATATTAAACTTGTAGAAGATACGGTTTCTACAGGCTCAATGTACTTAGGGTTGGCATTTTTAACCCGACCCGACCTGTTAAAACTAGTATTTGGGTGAGTGCATAACGGGTTGAGTTGTTAACGGGTCAACCCGTTAGTCATCCCGTTAAATAACGGGTCATTTTGGGTCAACCCGCGAAACCTGTTAGCACCCGTTAACACCCATTAGGGAGGACTTTTGTGTAATTTCATAGTTGGAATAGAAAACCTAGCTCGTTGTATGTTCGCACGTTCGAACCCGGACTACACGTTCCTCTCCGGGGCTGCCGTTCTCTCCCTCATCTTCTTCCTCAAAAATCAAGGTTTCACTGAGTTCTGCCACCCTCTCTCCGGTAAGTTCTGATTCCCTTTCACCTCTTCTTCCATGGCGATTACTTTTTGTTTCTATAGATTATATTTTTTTTACTATTTTTCTCAGTTTTTTATTAGAATTGAGAGCTACTTTTTGTTCCATGAAAAAGAAACCGCCTCAGCGATGGTGAAGGAGCTGAGAGCGTCCTTCATCTCAGCCTCTAGGGAATTGGGTTTTGATTAGAATTTGTAGAAAAATTTTGGGTCTTGGATTTTTTTGTTGGTTCCTGAATGTTTTGGTGTGCACATGCTAATCAATTGATGCATGTCTCACCAACTCTCTCTCTTACATGTCAATAATTCATATCTATATGCTAAATCATGAATTAGGTTGTGATCAGAATTTGCTGATTGATGTAGTTCAAAACAAAACTCTATTATATGTTGATTGCTCACTCAGTTGTTTTTTTACATCATTGCTCATTCAGTTGTTTCGTAATAAAGCTCTAGGTGTTCATCAAATCACTCCATGACTTGCATATGCACACAAACCAAATGAAAGAAGGAGGTGGCTAACACAAGCACTAGGATGCTAAGATTTCTTTCTTACACATTGTAAAAAAGAAAAAAAGAAAAAAAAAAGAAAGGGTTAACGGCCCAACTTAAGTATGAAAGTGCAGAGAAGGAGATCGCATGTCATATACCTCAGATTCAAGATCTTGAATGTACCATTTCTGAGCTTCATTCCGCTGTTTATGCAAAGGATGAAGAGTTAATTGCTGCTTATAACCAAGTGATCCACTTCAAGAAGGTCGTTGATAAGCTTGAACCCCTAGTATTAGAACTCCAAGGTGCACTGAAGGTTAATGAAAGTTTAAAGAAAGAAGTGGATGAGCTGCAGAGATTCTGTGTTGGTCTGCTTGAGGAGATCGAGCAGTTGAAAGGTGAGAAGACTGGGCTCGAGGGTCCATTTGTTCAGAGTAAGGCCGATTTCTACAAGCTGGGTTATGTAGATTATCTCTTTGGTAGGCCGTCTGACTTCGAGTTTTCTGAGAGAGACTACGAAACCTTTTCTATTTCTCCGGAAGACTTGCTTACCTTTACTTTTGAGGCCTTCATTGATGAAGTAGTCAGAGATGTTGGTGCCCAAGCTGGAGCAGCTGGGGGTGAAGCGCCGGATGGTGCTGCTGCTGAGAATGTTGCAGCTGCTAAAGGTGTGGCTACCGAGTAGTCGTGGAATGTCCAAGCTGCTGAACAGTAGTATTCTAGGTAGTCTTTAGGATTTTCTTTGTTTTCCTTGTTGCTTTTTTCTTTGCTTGAACTCTTTCGGTCTTTACTAGTTGTTTATCAATTTCGCTAGAAAATTTAATAAATTTGCTTCCTTCACTTTTCTCCATCTTCGCTTCTTTTGTTCATGCCTAACCTTTCGACTTTATAGACCAGTGATAGACGTGCTACTTTTCTATAAGCAGACATGCCTGTGTAGCCTATCCAACCCTAGGTATAGATGTAGAACTTTGCAAAGTTGTTAGCCAAAGGGTCGGCAGCTGGACGCCTTACTTACAAAAGCAGAAAAATCGGTTGACCACTAAGCTGTTAACCTTGGCTTTCTCCAATTCTGTAGGTTGCGTAGCAAGTATCACAACACTTTAGAACTTGGTGTAGGTCGTTCCGCGCTTGGCAAAGGTGAAGCTTATCGACTACGTAGCATGTCGACAGTGGATAAAGCTTTGTATATGCACGCTAGCTTGTTTAACCTTTCACAAGAATGTGCGGTTGTATAAGTCTAGTATGGCTTTACTGCTTGAAGGGCAAGCCGTAGGCAGTCTTCCGGAAATCGTAGGCTACCTTAGTGCACTCGGTAGCAGCTTTAGGGTTCCATGCAGCCGTCTATAAGACGTACTGCGTAATGTGCCTCCTCCGTCTCTGAGGCCTGGTTCCCCACGGATTAGGCCAAGAGACCCAAAATTCTTCCGTTAGCTAAACCTTGAAAAAGACCATTGTGACTACTTGTAGGAATCATAGCGCAAGCCATCGTGCACCTAGTTATACCAGCCTAGCTTATCCATATCTGGATATTCGGAGTGTAAGTTTATCCTCTCACCTTGGAGAGCATACCAATATGGGTGTTGAGGAATTGGTTTACCCTATCGCATTAAAGAGCAATTAGTATCCTCTCGCATTGGAAAGCAGACCCAGATGGGTGTCGAAGAATTGGTTTACCCTCTCGCACTAAAGAGCATGGTCAGTCCATCGGGGGGCGCAATTCCTGCGATAAGTCCCTAAGAAGTGCGCAGTCTTCTTTTGAAGTGTAGAAGTGATAAGTTGTTGTAAGCATGCAGCCGAGCCAAATTGTAGATTACTTATGAATTCCTCATTGAAAAACGAGTGAAACGAACGAGAACTTAGCTATAAGGGAGGAACTGCATAACAATTGGATAGTCCTCAGCTTGTGAGGTGGTGCCTGTCGAGATACTTGAGTCTTCGGGCTTTGATATGGTAGGAGGTCACACATGGTACTTCCTCAGATTGTTGGTGTTCCACTACTTTTCGATCTCTTTGTCGTTCACAGTAGAAAGGGTGTAACTACCATTGCCGCCTACTTTACTTATCTTGTACGGACTTTCCCATATGGGATCCATCTATTTGGAACCTCCTCTGCGGGCATTGATGAAGGCTTTTCTTAGGACTATATCTCAAGGTTGGAACTGCTATATCTTAGCCCTTTTGTTATAGCTGAAGATGAGCTGTTGCTGGTAGGCTGCGATGAAGGTGATGGTCTGCTCGCGCTTCTCCTCTGCCATATCTAATCTTGTGGCCATCTCTTTACTATTCTACTCAATGCTTGACAGTAGAGTGCTGATACTTGGCACGATGACATTTGGGATGAATGAATGCTTCTGAACCAAATGCCAAAGAGAAATGAGTCTCACCGATGGCTCATCATTTAGTCATGTGATGTGTCCATAGACATCCGGGGAGTTCGTCTGGCCACTTTCCCTTCTTCTCGGAGAGGGATTTCTTGAGGCAATTGAGAATTGTCTTGTTGTATGTTTCGACCTGCCCATTGCCTTGAGGATATCTCAATGTGGACATGTGTTGCTTGATGTTATACTTTTGGAAGAACTTCGCCAAATCTTTACCCATGAATTACGAGCCGTTATCGGTGATGATGGATTAAGGATGCCAAATCAGCAAATAATGTTCCTTCATATAAAGCGCTCTATGTCTGCCTAAGTCGTGGTTGTCATGGGCTCTACTTCTACCTATTTGGTGAAGTAATCAGTTGCCACGATCATCATGCCTCTGCCCCCCCAGTAGCGGGCGACATTGGCCCTACCAAGTCGATTGCCCACTACATGAACGGCGAATGACTCGTTTATGGGTGTAGCTCGCTGGCAAGCAGTGCTGGTACCGGCTTGTATCATTGGCAGCAGTTGTACTTTTGCACTAACTCCTTAGAGTCTTTATCCATGGTAGGCCAATAGTAGCCTGCGTTAAGAGCTCTTTGCGCTAAGGATCGGCTTCTGTAGTGATTTCCATAAACGCCTTCATGGATTGAGCTTAGAACCTTTAGGTAGTCGGGATGCACTAGGCAAAGAAGATGCGGTCTAGTGTAGGATCTTCGGGCGAGAATGTCATTCCACAATAGGCCTGGCAATTCCTGACACGACCCGATAACCCGACACAACATGATACAAAATTAACAGGTGTTCGGGTCAACAAGATAACGAATCGGGTCATTATCGGGTAACCCGATAAGCACCTGTTAAGATAACGGGTTGGTTTGAGTATACATGTGGGTAACACGATACATGATAAGCAAAATATTAATTTTATAATTTTATAACCCTAAAAAAATACTATATGTATATATATATATATATATATATATATCATCGAACTTGATGGGATACAAATTCTACGAAATTAATTTCAACGATCCAACCGTCAAACTTGTTTGTATATGTTTTGGAGATCCCATCAGCAAAAAATCGCAAAAAACAAACATTCAAAGATCAAGTAACGAGACAAAACTTTTCGACGGTTACAAAACGAAAAATCACAATTTAACGGTTATTTTAACTCCGATTTTGATCATGCTTTATAGCTACACTCCTTGATCCTATATGAATACAATGAATGAATTCAATCTTCAATTTAAAATATTTACACTAGTGGATACCACAAAATCTTATGTTATACTTAATGAAAGTATAAATAAACTCTAAGTGTTAGTGA
>JADOBS010302843.1:0-15511 GCA_015708375.1 Cydonia oblonga | reverse complement strand
TCGAGACAGATTCAACCTTTTTTTTTTTTTTTTTTTTTAAAAGATCCTAGATTCCAGTGATTCTCCGACACCGGCGACGGTGACCTACGACGGTCGACGTTAGTTTTAACGGCAAAGGTTGAGAATCCGTTAACTTTAACGGAATTTGGTAACGGAAAAGGTATATTTCGTTAACCTTATTTAAATCCTCATTGCACCGGCGTGTGGCATTGGTGATGACGAGTGCGACACCTAGGCATCG
This sequence comes from Cydonia oblonga, assembly GCA_015708375.1. NCBI lineage: Eukaryota > Viridiplantae > Streptophyta > Magnoliopsida > Rosales > Rosaceae > Cydonia > Cydonia oblonga. Next base: position 15,270 of record JADOBS010302843.1, on the reverse strand, counting down.
AACAACGGCTGCGAGTACGATGACGCGTGTTTCCCGACCCATGACACGACCACAGCGGCGCATGGCCAAAGCATGGCAACACGTGACAAGCCTAAGACCTAACCCTAGGTTTTTTGGTGTTCTAAATCATGTGGTGCCTTCTATTTGTGCAAATTCGAAGCCTGAATGGTTGAATTGGACTATGTTCCCCTAAAATGATAATTTAAGCTTATCTTATCTTATATTGATATTCATAGGGTTGATTGAGGATCAGAAGGATATAGGTAAGAAGCTTAATTGCGAGGGACACTCTGCTTACCTGTAAGTGGACCCCTTCAAAATATCAAATGTTTTTACATATATATATTTACGTATATGCTCAAATGCTTAATATGTGGATGCATATTGTTGTGATAGTCTCGGATGAGACTTGCGATGATATTAATAATATCTTAGATCATTCGTGATCTATTTTCATCACATGGTCATCATGTGATGAGTCGTATAGCTATCTTCGATCGTAGATTTCTTTGCAGGTTATATTTGTCCTAGTAGACGCTAGGGTTGATGAGTATTACCAGTATTGAGATTAACTAGTTGATGCTAGTATATTTTCTGCTTGCTATACTTATGTTAGTGGATGCTGTTTGATTGACGGAATGTATGTTTTCTAGACTTGACTTGATGGTTTTTCGTTAATATTGATGAATGAGACTTTACTATTATGGTAGTATTATATTGTATAGTTTTCGCTATACATGTTTTCAAAACAGGGGTTATTATATTTAACGATGATTTTATAATTGTGATAAAACTAGTCCACTCACATTTTGTTTTATCAACCCCTTTAGGACATAACGAGATTAAGGAGAACATCGGTGGGGACAAGTGAGCTTAGCAGTGAGGCTTTCATCCTCTGAACTTTGGGTGATGGCTCATTTACTACAATTTTATCTTAGTTGTAATAATATTTGCATGATCGTACTTTTGATTATGCATAGCACTGCACTCTATTGTATTTACTGTTGTGTGAAACTTCTAGTTGCACTGATGTGGTGTGGTTAATAATGGGGTTAAACCTGAGATAGTTTGTGTCTCCAAGTGGGGAAGATATGTAGCAGCTTTGGTTTTAATTATTTAAATGAATATCTTTTGGTTCAAATTCGTACACATTATAATTATCTTACTATGGCTTCGTCATTGAGTTGGCTTATGACGTCTTCTTTGAATGGGGTCATATGGTCAATTTATTGTTGGCCAGCACATCACGACCTCATAACTTATGTTATCGGGGTTGAGGCGTGTCATTTTGGTGTCAGAGCATGGTTAAGGGAAACATACATTCACATCGTATAATGCCAGTATTTGTTCTAATTATTTAATGTCTACTTGACAAAACTATGCTGCCTAGGCGTGAACATACTCCTATTCTGGGGTTACAACAATTGACTGAGGCATTGGCCCAACTTATTCCTAATGCGAATCGTGGTCGCACTAAGGCAAAAATTGTTGTGAGCTATGGTGCCTATTGTCTTGATAGTTTTGGTGCCGAAGAAAAAGTTGAGTCTTGGTTGGAGTATATGGATAATGTTCTTGAAGTTATAAACTGTCCTATGGACTAGATAGTGAGCACGGAGAATTTCTTCATGGTCGATAGTGCCAAGAATTGGTGAAAGACAGAGCGTCTTAATCTTCAAGTTAATAAGGTCAGAACTTGGGATCTCTTCAAGGAGCAGTTCAAGAATAGTTTTCTTAGTCCTGAGTTTCAAGCAATCCGAAGACGGGAGTTTCTTGCACTTGAGCAAGGAGATATGTCTGTTGTTGACTATAAGCGAGAATTTCAGCATTTGGTTGAGTATTATCCTGGTATTCGAGATAACATCGATAAGAAGAGGAAGCAGTTTATTTTTGGCCTGAACACTGAGTTGTGCACCTATGCTATGGTTAATGACGGTGTTACATATGATACAACTTTCCATACAGCTCAGCGGGTTGAATAAGTGATTAACAGGAAGAAGGATAAGCAGATAGCTAAGGGCAAGCAAGCGGGCGCTAGTGGTGGTGGAAAACAATTTGGAGGATTCCCAAGTAAGTTTAAGGCCAAGAATATCAAGGAAGTGTTGTCTATGAGCGAAATAAAAAGTAAGATGGCTTTCAAGAAGAGGGGACAACCTTCTGGGTCTACCAACGGTGGATCTAATAATGCAACACCTCGTGCCAGTAAGGGTTCAAGTGGTAGTGGTCAATTATCTAGCAGTGGATCTTGGGTGGCTCTTTCCATAAGGATCCTATACCTCTTTGCACTACTTGCTTTACTTACCATGAGGGTAAGTGCATAGCAGCTACAAGAGTTTGCTTTAACTGTGGTCAACTAGGACATGATCAGAGGAATTGTCCTAATCTAAAACAACAATGAGGGATATCTTCTGGGATGACTCAATAGCTTGAGCCTGGAGTTCTGAATAATTCTTATCAACAATTTGCACCTTACCGCGTTTATGAGGAGCAGTTCTTTCAGCCCAGTCCGTATGGATATCCTCATATTCACCAATTTCCTCAGCCTGTTATGCCTCTAGTTCCACAATCTACTTCGCAATTCATTCAGCAGAATACTTCTCAGGGGTGGACCAACGGGGGGAGCCTCTGGTAGTGGAGTTCAGAGTAACTAAAAAGGTTGCGAGAATCAGACTCAGAGAGCATGTGGCAGACGTACTACTGGTGGTTCGGGTGGTACAACACAGAATCAGATGTTCGCGATGAATTGACAGCAGGCAGATGAAGGCCCTAATGTTATTACTGGTATGTTGAATACTTTTAGTTATCTTGCTCGGGTTTTAATTAATTTCGGTGCTACTCATTCTTGTTTGTTTCCTAAATTTTCTCGTATGGCGAATGTTCAACCTACCCCTTTAGAATATGAGTTTGGATTATCTATCCTTACGAGAGAAACTATTTGAATTAATTGGGAATTCAAAAATTGTCCAATCTCCATGGGTGTAGTACTCATTGAAGCGGAACTTGTACCTCTGCATGTGGTTGACTTTGACCTTATCTTAGACATGAATTGGTTATCGAGGCATCATGCCTACATCGATTGTTTTTGAAAGTTGGTAGTTATTCGTCTTCCTAGAGGACCACTTGTGGAATTTCAGGGTGAACGAAAGGTTTTGCCATATAGTCTGATTTCTTGTTTTCGAGCTAAGAAGCTCATATCTAAGGGATGTGCATGATACATTGCTTATGTCATGGTGAAAGAGAACGAAGTCCCTAACACTAAAGATGTGCTTGTCGTGAATGAGTATCTTGATGTATTTTTAGAGGATTTACCTGGATTGCCCTCTGACTGGGAGATTGAATTCACCATCGATCTTTTGCCAGGTACTAATCCTATCTCTCTTACTCCGTATCGTATGGCACCTGCCGAATTAAGAGAATTGAAGATCCAATTAAAAGAACTTGTTGATAATGGTTTAATTCAGCCGAGTATCTCTCATTGGGGTGCTCCAATTTTATTTGTTAAGAAGAAGGATGGTAGTATGCGGTCATGCATTCAGTATCATCAATTGAACAAGGTGACAATCAAGAATCGCTGCCCTCTATCGAGGATAAATGATTTATTTGATCAACTCAAAAGGCAAAAGTTTTTTCCAAGATTGATTTAAGATTGTGGTATCATCAACTGAAGATTCGAGTTGAGGATGTTCCTAAAACTGCATTTCAGACCCGGTACGACCATTATGAATTCCTTGTCATGCCTTTCAGTTTGACAAATGCTCCTACAGCTTTCATGGACGATAAATACAATTTTTCAACTTGATTTAGACAAGTTTATGATTGTCTTCATCAACGATATCTTGGTTTTAAGAACACGTCCGACACTTAAAGTTGGTTTTGGAAAGGTTACGAAGAAGGAAGTTGTATGCGAAGTTCAACAAGTGTCAATTCTGGTTGAATAACATTAGTTTCTTAGGTCATATTATTTCGGCTGAGGGAATATTTGTGGATCCCTAGAAAGTTTATGTTATTCTTGATTAGGAACAACCGAAGAATGTCACCAAGATTCGAAGTCTCTTGGGTTAGGCCGGGTATTATCGAAGATTTATGAAGGATTTCTCATCTATTGCAGCTTTGCTTACTAAGTTGACTCGAAAGGGTGTGTCTTTTGAGTGGAATAAGGACTGTGATCATATTTTTCAAGAACTGAAGCATCGCCTCACTCACGCTCTAGGTCTTGCACTTCTTGACGAGAGCGGTGAATATGAAGTTTACACTGATGCATCACACCAAGGTTTGGGTTGTGTTTTGATGGAACATGGGAAACTGATAGCTTATGCTTCCTGATAATCGAAATGTCATGAACATAACTATTCTACCCATGAATTGGAATTGGTAGTTGCGGTGTTCGCATTGAAGTTGTGGCGACACTACCTCTATGGCGAAACTTGTCGAATATTTTCTGATCATAAAAGTTTGAAGTATCTTTTTTGACTAGAAGGAATTGAATCTCTGGTAGCAGACATGGATAGAGCCCATTAATGATTAGAATTGTATGATTGATTACCATGTTAGTTGTACAAATATAGTTGCTGACACGCTTAGTCAGAAGTCTTATGGTCAGGTATCCTCTTTGGTGGAAACCTATACTTCTAATTTCTTGGAATTGAGGAAATTGAAATTAGGTGTTGATGAAGCGTTGTGGCTCACTTTCAAGTTTGACATGTACTTATTGATCGAGTTCGCTCGGCTCAGCAAAATGACTTGTTATGCCAAAAGTTGAAAGAAGATACGGTGAACAGTACACGACAAGATCTGAAGGTACGAAAGGATGGTATGCTTGTTTCGAGAACCCAACTCTTTGTTCCTCGGAGTGAAAAGCTGATGAAGGAAATTCTAGATGAATCTCATATTTCAGCTTATGCTATGCATCTTGGTTCTACCAAGATGTATCATGCTATCAAACCTTTTTACCACTGGTTGGGAATGAAAAAGGGATATCGCTGAGTATGTAAAGAAATGTTTGGTTTGCCAACAAGTCAAAGTAAAATGACAGAAGCCCGCTGGTTTATCTCAACTAAGAACTAGAGCTAACCATGAAGGTATTTGGGTAATTGTGGACCATCTCACGAAGTCCACACACTTTATCCTGGTGCATGAGACGTTCTCAATTTCCAAAGTGGCTCAATTATTCACCGACCAGATTGGTTGATTGCATGGAGTACCTATAACTATTATCTCAAATCGGGATGCCTAGTTCACTTCTAAGTTTTGGAGAGATTTTCAGTAAGTCATGGGTTCTCAACTATTGTATAGCACCGCTTCCCACCCGCAGACGGATGGGCAGTCCTAGAGGACTATCCAGACACTTGAGGATATGTTGAGAGCAAATGTCAGGCAGTTCGAAGAAAGCTAGGATCGTCATCTACTGTTGATGAAATTTTCCTATAACAATAGCTTTCATACAAGTCTCGGTATGTCACATTTCTAGGCTTTGTATGGTAAGGCTTGTCAGACCCCGCTTTGTTGGAATGAAGTTGGTGAGAGAACTATTTTGGTTTTAGAGTTGATAAATGAGGCTACCTGGAAGATACAAGTAATCAAGAAAAATCTAAGGATGACTCAAGATAGACAGAAGAGTATTGTTGATTGTCACGCAACGCATCTTGAATATAATGTTAGGGATCGTGTATTCATGAAGTTGTCACCATGAAAAGGTGTCGTGAGGTTTGGGAAATGAGGAAAGTTGAGTCCTTGATACATTGGTCCTTACTATATCACTGAAAGAGTGGGAAATGTAGCTTAACATTTGGATTTGCCTCAAGAGTTATCGGTTGTTCACAATGTGTTTCATGTTTCGATGCTTCCAGGGTATATTCTGGATGAGTTGCATGTGTTGGAATCATCACAGGTGGAGCTATAAAAGATCTAAGATGTGAAAAGGAACTAGTTTCGATCGGAGAGAGAAAACACTTAAGAACAAAACAATATCGTTGGTGCAGGTCCTTTGGTGAAATCAAAAAATGAAAGAGGCTACTAGGGAAACTACAGAAAGTATGAGAACTCAATATCTCTATCCATTCTATGAGAGTGGTAGAAATTTCGGGGATAAAATTTTCTTAATGAGGGTAGATTGTTACAACACATACCTTAAAATATCATATTTTATTTTCGAGACATGTGAAATGACTATTTTGCCCCTGAGTGGGTTTCTTAATTAATTTATCGAGCCTCAACTCGAGAACTATCAAGTCTCACTCCCTCTCTTTTCTCCTATAGCTAAAACAAATCTCTCTAACTCTCGATATTCCCATTCTCTCTCTAAGCTTTGAGAACTCCCACCCTCTCTTCTCTTCGAAACAACAAAAAATCAAACCCAAAAATTATATTTTTGGAATCCCAGAGATGGGAGGAACCCTGCAATGTGCTTGCATGCATCATTGGGGCAATGTAGGGTGAATCGCCATTGAAGCTGTGAGCTTCGAAGCTCTCAAGCTCGAACCCAAGTGAACTCGTGCTTTCTTATTGTTATTTCTGGGTTATTCCTGCTGTTCTTGAATCTGTGATGGTAATTTCATGTGAAAACTCGAGGGTTTTTACCCTCTGTTGTTCTTTATGCATTGAACACGACTTCGACGACGAACTCTGGTGAAATGCCGTCGAGTTCGAATTAGGTGGGTGTTCCTGCACATTAAATCTCTTTCTCTTTACCTCTATGATGATTTTTAGTGAAGGGATGAATTTCGTTTCGAGCTCTAACCCTGCGTGCATACTATTTTTCCTATTTTTCGAACCCAGCGAGTTGTACAAAGCTCAAGTAGTTGAATCCGAGACGAATTCAACCCCCTTTTGTCCTAAAAAGATCCTAGATTTCGGCGAGTCTCTGGCACCAGCGATGGTGACCTACGGCGGTCACCATTAGTTTTAAAGGCAAAGGTTGAGATTCTGTTAGCTTTAACAGAATCTAGTAACAGAGATGGTAAATTCTGTTGACCCTAATTAAATCCTCACTACATCGGCGCTTGGCACCGAAGATGGCGAGTGCCCTGCCTACTCGCCTAACCACGACGGCGAGTCGGGGCACGTTTGCTAGTGACGGCAGCGCGTGTTCCCCAGCGTGTGACAACACATAACACCACCGCGATGATACGTGGCCAGAGCACGACGAAGCTTGATAGACCCTAGACTTAACCCTAGGTTTTTCGGTGTTCTAAATCATGTGGTGCCCTCAATTTGTGCAAATTCGAAGCCTAAATAATTGAATTGGAATATGTTCCACTAAAATGATGATTTAAGCTTATCTTAGCTTATATTGATATTTACAGGGTTAATTGAGGATTGGAAGGTATGAAGCCTAATTGCGAGGGCGCTCTGCTTACTCATGAGTGTCCCCCTTCGAAAAACCAAATGTTTTTACGTGTGTGTGTATATATATATATTTATGTATATGCTTAAATACTTAATATGTGGATGCATATTGTTGTGATAGTATTAGATGAGACTCGCGATAATATCTTAGATCATTCATGATATATTTTCACCACATGGTCATCATGTGATGAGTTGTATAACTATCTTCAGCCATAGATTTGTTTGCAGGTTATATTTGTCCTAGTGGATGCTAGGGTTTATAAGTATTACCGGTATTGAGATTAACTAGTTGATGATAGTATATTTCTTGCTTGCTATACCTATGTTAGTGGATGCTAGCATGTTTGATTGACGGAAGGTATGATTTCTAAACTTGACTTGATAGTTTTTCATTCATATTGATGAATGAGACTTTTACTATTACAGGATTATTATATTGTATAGTTTTCGCTATATATGTTTTCAAAATAAGAGTTATTATATTTAACGATGGTTCTATAACTATGATAAAACTGGTCCACATCCATTTTGTTTTATCGACCCCTCATGGCTCCTTTATTGCAGTTTTATCTTAGTTGTAATAATATTTGCATGATCTTACTTTTGATTATGCATAGCATTGGACTTTGTTGTATTTATTGTTGTGTTAAACTTCTAGCTGCTCTGATGTGTTGTGATTAATAACTGTGTTAAACCCAAGATAATTTGTGTCCCCAAGTGGGGAGAATGATAAGTACTTATGTAGCAACTTTTTTCTTTTATTATTTAAATGAGCATCTTTTGGCTCAAATTCTTACACATCATAATTATCTGATTATGACTTCGTCATTGAGTTGGCTTGTGACTTCATCTCCAGATGGGGTCATATGGTCAATATAGTTTGGCCAACACATCACGACCTTGTAACTTGTGTTATCGGAGTTAGGGTATGTCACACAGTTCACATCATAAGCACGAATCTTATAAATTTTCCACAAAGTATGTAACAACCCGTCTCGATTTTATTTACGATTTTTAGAACGAGGGTACTTTGGTAATTTCATTTGGTTTTGGGATAGATATTTTTTTTTTTGGGTTTGCTTTTGGGATTGGTTGGTGTGCCCAAGGGACCCACCCTATTTTTTGGTCCTAGGCCTAATTACTCTCTCTCTCTCACCTCTCTCGTGTCTCTTACTCTCGGAACTCCCTCAATCTCTGCAACTCTCTCCTTCTCCTCGAGTACCACACACACACACCCATGCACACGCAAAACAACATGACGGCTGAACCACCATCATCCTCACATCGTCCTAGCTTCCTCCCCGAGCCTAAACTCATCGAACAATCCTCGGACCCACGTTCAAATTAGAGGAAAACTGGAAATAGAGAACTCCGCGAGTTCTTACTTCCTCCGACATGGGTAAGTTATCTAACCACTCTAAATCATCGTAAATGGTGATTAGAAGTAAGATTAGGTTGTTGTTGAAGTGGTTTGGCATGTTTTAGCTCGGGGAAACTAATTCCCCAGATTTCGAAGAATACCCGGTGGTTTCGAGCCCAAAATCCAACCACCTCCGGCCATTTCACGGTGCGAGACAGGTACCAAATGCTCCCTCTCGTCTTTACCTTCATTTTGATATGTAGATCGTAGGGTAAAGATGTTTCGACGGTGATCAGAGCTCGGGAGGCTCCGGCCTTCTTCCTCGTTGAGAAACGGGTCGGCTCACCCAAACCCACAAAACCCAGGCCTTTTGGGCCGAGCAAACTAAGGCTTTCTGCCTCGTTGAAACAAAAGCCAAACCCAATTAGCCTTTAACCCAAAACTCTTTTGAGTTTAGGCTTTGGGTCGTATAGAACTCGAGCCTTAGGCCCGTTAACCCCCAAAACCCAAGTCTTTTGAACCCATTCCAAAACCCACGGACCTCCAGCCCAACCTGTGACCCTTGTAACCCAAACCCATGGGCCTTGTAACTTGGCCCTAAACCAGGCCTAATCTTTAAACCCAAAGCCCAACCCACCTAAACCTAACCCTAACCCAAGTCCTCTCGGTGTAGGACCCATCCATGTGCTCATTCAAGTTTATATTATTTATTTTTAGTGTTCTAATTAGTTGTATGCTCTGAACAAGTTCCCTAAGTTGCATATTCATTGTATTTTAATTCATAACTTTTATTTATATTCGTTGTTCTCATGCATCATAATATGGCTTCGTCACCTTAGGATGTCGGCCAACATATGTGCCTACCCTAATGTTCGGTGGATATCAGGGTCAGGCGTGTCAAAGTATCTTGAAAAGGAATTCCATAGTCTTAAGGAGACAAGCATTCCTCTTAACATCATATATGAAATAGACTCATGAAAGTTATAAGTCAAGATGTAAAGTCATAACTTTTTAGAGTAAAAAATTTAGAGTCAAAAGTCATATTTGACTCAATTCAATCTCCAATACACTGAAAGTTTAGATTTAAAAGTCATACTTGACTTTGCTTATGGCTAAAATTTGAGTCCAATCTAAAAGCCAAATGAATACATTAATTACACGTTTACTAATTCGTAATCAGAATAGATATAATTGAATTGAGGAGAAATTAAATTGAGGAGGAGTTGAATTGAGGAGGAATCAAAATTAGATTCTTATAGGAGCTTTTTACTAAACTATTTGGAATCGAAATATGAATGATGTTGACTCCATACAAGCTATTTACCAAACACCCCTGAGTAGGTACTAAAACTAGTTCAATTACTAAATTGCCCATGTCCTATATAACTTTTAATTTCCAAAACAATATACACGTAGACGTAATTTTATATATAAATATTTATAAATAAATAAGTTGGTAAATAAATATATAAATAAATAAGATAAAGAATAGAAAGAAAGAAAAAAAAATCCAGGCCATCACCTTGAACGAGAACAAACAATTACATATTTTTCCATCATGAATAGATGCCCGCGGTGGTCAGGGAGATGTAGGAGTTTAAAAATTCAAGTGTGGATGTAATTGGCAAAAGGTCTCCATTCTGGATTCCCCACATCCTTTAGAATTAGATTACCACTTATATTTAGGGAATTGTATTCCTCCTAAATAAGGAATTCAATTCCAAAATTCATATGATCTCACCACCTTTTTTATTCCTTATTAATTAGTAAACACAAGAATACTTTGTAATCAAAATTCAATTCCTCTTTTTAATTCCAATTAAGATTACGTAAACAATTATCTTTTTATTGGAGATGGCCCAAGTCCAAACCACACGTCACAGTTGAAATACTATACTGTGGAAGGATGAACATTTCATGCTCTCCTTTCTTTTTCGGAACTTGGTTAATTAAAAAAAAATATTTTTCCTGAAATAGATAACATTCTCTGATATGATGAAGGAAGTTGAAAGTGCACCCTAAAACTAATTGTAATGTGGAGAGTAATCCAACATCTTAAAACATGTAAAATCCGGACGTGAGATTCACGATTTCAACATTAGCATCATTCCCCCAATTATTTTTGCCCATTTAAACAAGCTGCAATAACTACGATAGTGATGCAAGTGAATTTGTCAAGTTGTAGTTGTGTTGTGCAAATAAATAGTTAGCGTACGCTGCCCGTAATTGAGAACTTAGACAACCGCGATATATATACTTTGCGTTATTGCATGCATTACACTAGTATATAGCAATGGAGGGAAGATGCCTCAAACTTTTATATGCATTCACACTCCTTGTACTAGTCCCCCATGTCATCGTTCCTTCCTTGTCCTTTGGATTTGATAATTCTGGACATGGCTATGGAGATGCTGAGGTGACGATGAGGTGCACAGAGAAGGAAAGGGGAGCACTCCTAGCCTTCAAACAAGGTTTCATCATGGATGAGAACAGCCAAGTAACATTTTCTTCGTGGGGAACAGATGCTGCAAAACAAGATTGCTGCAGATGGAAAGGAGTCGTCTGTGACAATCGAACAGGCCATGTTGTGAAACTTGATTTTGGCCAGGAATTCTAATTAAAAGTAAATCAATTTCAACCATTGAGAGTTAAAATTAGCTCTCAATTGACTGAGTTGCAGCATTTGGAATACTTAGACCTCAGTTGGAATGACTTCAATCGGAGCCAAATTCCAGAGTTCATTGGTTCTCTCAGCAACTTAAGCTACCTCGATCTCTCTTATTCTTTTTTTGGTGGTCAAATTCCAAATCAACTTAGAAACCTAAGAGCCTGTTTGGTATCCTATTTGAAATTTTTTATCGGTATCCTATTTGAAATTTTTTATCATTTCTCAAAACATTTCTTAAGAACATTTCTTGAAAACAATATCTCGATCTCACTTTTAATGACTTCAAAGTGAAAAACCTCAATTGGCTCACTCATCTTTTGTAAAAATATATTTGGCTGAATGATTATTTCAAATAGATACAAGGACTTTATACAGAGTCATTCCCTTGATTGAGAATTAATCTAGCCTACATTCTAGTTATAAAAAAGAGAATTATTTTGTACAAATCAATTATAGATTTTGTTTCCTATTCTAAGCCAAGATATCAGGGATCTTGATATCATTGACTTCTCAACACTCCCCCTCAAGTTGGAGAGTGGACGTCAAGAACTCCCAACTTGCATATAATGGTTGAGAAAGTTTCCTTTCCCAATGCTTTTGGGAATACATCTGCGAGCTGGTGTGAAGAGGGAATGTATCTTGTGACAACTGAACCATCTTGTATCTTGTCTCGAATAAAGTGGCAATCAATCTCTATATGTCTAGTTCGCTCATGAAAAACTAGATTAGCAGCTATATGGAGTGCCGCTTTGTTGTCACAATGTAGCAAGGCCGGTTTTGGATGAAGCAAACATAAATCCCTCAAAAGATATTGAAGCCATGACAGTTCACAACAAGTTACAGTCATGGCTCTATATTCGGCCTCCGTTGATGACAAAGAAACGGTCTTTTGTCTCTTTGACCTCCAAGAGATCAACGAAAAGCCCAAAAAAACACAATAGCCTGTCGTTGACCTTCGTGTCGTAGGACATCCCGCCCAATCTGAATCACAATATGCACTTAAGTTCAAGTTATTTTGAGAAGAAAAAAACAAACCTTGTCCAGGTGTACTCTTCTGGTACTTTGAAATTCGGAGGGCTGCTTCCATGTGTGGTTTGCGTAGTTCATGCATGAATCTACTCAACACATGTACTGGATAAGTGATGTCTGGCCTTGTGATTGTTAAATAGATCAATCGGCCAACCAACCTTCTATACTTTTTCGGATTTTTAAGTAACTCACCAATATCAGAAAGCTTAACATTTTGCTCCATGGGAAACTCCACTGGGCGAGCTCCGAAAAGACCACCATCTTTCAAAATTTCTAAAGCGTATTTCCGCTAGGAAATAAAAATCCCTTTCCTTGAACGTGAAACTTCTATTCCCGGAGAGTGCTTCAAGTCACCAAGAACGTTGATTTTGAAACTACTATGAAGGAATCTTTTAAGTGTACTAATTGCATCAGGATCATTGCCGGTGATCAAAATATCATCAACATAAATCAAGAGGGTTGTAAAGGATTGCCCTTGCTGCCTTGTAAATAGAGAATAGTCTGCCTTTGATTGAATATAACTAGCAGATTTAATAGCTTCTGAGAATTTTGCAAACCATTGCCGGGAAGCCTGCTTCAAGCCATAGAGAGATTTATTAAGGCGACAAATGATATTCTTCCTCTGTCGCCGAAAACCTAGAGGAGGAGACATATAGATTTCTTCATGAAGATCACCATGAAGAAAAGCATTGTTGACATCAAGTTGGTGAAGAGACCAATTACGGGCAGCAACTAGAGATAACAAACAAGGAATAGTGACCATCTTAGCAGTAGGAGAGAAGGTATCGTGATAATCAATACTCTCAAGTTGAGTGTAACCCTTGGCGACTCAGCGAGCTTTATAACGCTTAATAGAACCATCAGAACTATGTTTGATCTTACACACCCAACGACAACCAATTGGAGATTTTTCGGCAGGAAGAGGAGTAAGCGTCTAAGTGTTAGTGGCCTCCAAAGCTTTCAATTAAGAGTCGATGGTAGCTTGCCAATGGGAATGGGTGCAACCTGAGCATAAGTTTGAGGTTCTACCTGTTTGCTGATGGAAAAAAGAAAAGATTGTTATGGGGTTGAGAAACAATGGTAAGTGAGAAAATTAGCAAGATGATACCTTGTACCGGTGGCAGGACCTATCAACGAAGATGATGAAGGGATTGTTTTGGTAGACGGCAAAGTAGGGCAAACATAGTCGCTTAACCGAGCTGGCAGAGCAGAGTGACGGCCAAAATAGCGAGTCACTTGCGCTGGGGGCGCTGAAGACGTGGGAATCACTGATGGCAACGAAAGCTCTGGGGACAATGAATGTGTTGTCAAGGGAGGTGCTGGAAGTGCTGATATATCAGTAGCAATGACAAGGACATTTGGATTATCTGATGCATGGGGTTGTCTAGATGGAGACGCAACAAGTGACACAGGAGGAAGGTTGGTTTCGGGAAGATAAATAGGGACAAATATTAGAGTCAAGAATTGGATGGGGTAAGACAGGTCCGGGAAGATGAATAGGGACATTAGATGGTGATTGGTTTTGGTAAGGGAAAATGTGCTCGTGAAAGATCACATCACGACTAGTGAAAAACTTATGGGTGGTAAGGTCATATAGCTTGTATGCCTTTTGACCAGCGGGATACCCTAGAAAAACACACTTATGGGCACGTGGAGTAAACTTATGAGAAATGTGAGTATTTGTAGCATATGCAAGGCATCCAAAGACCCTTAGGTGGGAAAAGGTAGGTGATTTGGAATAAAGACGTTCAAAAGGTGTAGTGTTGGAAATAATCTTGGTGGGAAGATGATTAATAAGGTGAACTGCAATGAGCACACATTTACCCCAAAAATGAAGTGGTAGGTCAGCTTGAAAACGCAAACTACGGGCTGTTTCAAGTATATGACGATAATTGCGTTCTACGACCCCATTTTGTTGAGGTGTATAAATGCAAAAGTGTTGGTATATAACACCATGTTCTTGGAAAAAAATCATGAAGGGAAAAGAATTCACCTCCATTATCTACATGTATTTGACAAACAAGAGTATTAAATTAAGTATGAACATAAGAAAAAAAATTCTTAAGGAGTTGTTGGGTCTCATTTTTGTGGTGCATAAGAAATATCCATGTGAAACGAGAATAATCATCTACAATGGTCAAAAAGTATTTTGCTCCGCAAGTAGAGGCAATCTTATATGGACCCCAAATATCACAATGAATTAAATCAAAAGTTTTCTTGGTTGTAATGGTACTAACACCAAAAGGTAAGTGACTTTGCTTTGCCAATGGACAAACATCGCAAGCATTATTAGACTGAAAAGGAAAATGTAACATGTTTTTGGACATGAAATCTAATCTAGAGGATGACAAATGACCTAAATGCGAATGCCACAACTCCATAGGTGATAGAACCAGGTTGCAGAAACATCTCGAAGTGCCATCTTTGGTAGGAGCCAACGCTACCAAATAGTAAAGTCCTATTCGTTGCTTACCCAAACCAATTGTTCTCTTCATGGTCAGGTTCTGCAAAATACACCAAGTGGGGAAAAAATTCATGGAACAATTTAATCCTCCAATAATTCGACTCATAAACATCAAATCTACATTAAAAGTAGGCACACACAACACATCTCGTAGTAAAAAAGTAGAACTCAAAGGTAAACTTCCAGTTGATACAATAGGTGCTTGTTCTTCACTTGGCAATAAAACTGGAAGCAAACTAGTATTTTTCACTCTATTAGTGAGCAATCCCGGTGAGGAGGTTTGTTTGTACCATACTTGACCAATCCCGAAACTACTGAGCACCGGTCAACATTATACCGTCAAGGATCCACAAGAATCTCCCTCCAACCAGGAGGCCAATCACAGCACGACACGTGTCGACATCG
>JADOBS010302842.1:0-15510 GCA_015708375.1 Cydonia oblonga | reverse complement strand
GACACTAGTTAAATTAACTATCATTACTTACATTTCCTTACTTCAATTTCTTGATTCTTCACACATTGATTTATGACCAACATTTAACCACCAAATCATAAGGTTAAATCTCACATTTTCCATCAATATCCTTCACATTGCTCAATTCCCCAAACAAGGCTATTGTCCCAATTATTTAGTCTCATTTATTGTATGGTTGCATCTAACCTCTCGTTAGACTGCGTACGTACCCTAAACAGGGATCAAGCCATTCGTAGTTCACACTAGTACTTCAAAAGCATTCACAGTAATTATATGTAGGTAATATGCATAAATCAATTTTAAAACGTTTGTGGAATTATCAATCATATATATATATATATATATATATAAAAACACACACACACACGATAGAAAGGAAAAGATCCACTCACCTCAGGTCCGCGCTACGACTCCCTAGCACGAAAATCGAGACATCACAAACCAACGTCGCCTAGAACAATTATCAAATCACGTCTCAGAGTTCTTACCGATAGAATACATAAATAAAACACATCCCTACGTAATTCAATCCGGAAGATCTATATCACGGATTTCCGATCCGTTACTTCCAAAGATTCACATTATGTTCCTTGAACCACGTCCTAATGTTTCATTTCGATCCAACGGTCGGATCTCCGCCAATTGCCAAAACCAAGTGACAGTCAACATTTTAGTTTATGAACTTACAAATCCAAGTCGGGAAGATCAGTACGTCGGATTCCTGATCCGTAAGTTTCTATGGTCCTCAAATATTCTGTACTATAATGTATTAAAGTTTGGTGACGATCCAACGGTTAGATCATCGACTCACACTTTTACCAAATAACGTGACGTAGAGAGAATTTAGGTTCCAACCATCAACCTATGTCATACAATTACCAAGACTGAACTCAAGACATCTAATTTAGCCTAAGAATGACATCGACGGCCCCCTGGCCACACGCCGCAGTGGGTAGCGGTCGGCCGTCCCGACTCGCCGGAAAATCCAACTATTTCTAAAAATTACCAAATTTTATAGAAATGAAGATCTCAATGAGTAGAACAAGTTTTATACATGTGGCCCAGTCCAATTTAGCCGAGAAAGGCTCCAATTTCACTCAAACTCGCAGGAAACCCTAAGGTTGGTGTTCTTCGATTCAATTTCCTCGATGTTCCAACACCCCTAAAACTACTTGGGTCTTGTTCCTGGGTCCAAGAGGAGTTGATTAAGGGTGGTGGTGGGTGGCGAAGATGGAAGAAGATTGGGGAAGATGTTACAAGTGGTGGATATGGTGGTCCACGTAAAAAAATGGCAGAAATTGGCCGAATTTTGACCTGTTTGGGTGTGCAGGTGCACTGCCCGATGGGAAGGTTTCTTCCCTTTTTTTTAATTTTTTTAATTTTTTTAATTTTTAATTTTATTATTATTTTTTTATCTTTCCTTCTCCCTTCCTGATTGGTTCTCCTTTTCCTCTCTTAAAATTTATTGGTTACCACTCCCACATGGTGGGAATTTGAATTAATTTATAACTAAACTTTAAATAACCAATTTCAAACGTTTGTAACTATACCGATATAATCCGGACTTGCAAACGGCTTTCGCCTATGCGTTCGTACCAACGAGTACTACACAAATGCGCTAATTGAATAAGTCATACGTTTCTTTACACGTTGGTTAATGAAAGTCAAAACCTTCACCTCTAGAGCATTTTCGTAAATTCACTCTTTTAAAATTTATAAAATCGTAGAACTAGGGAAGGGTTGTCACACAAGACCTTAAGTTCGATTAGTTTAGGAACCATTCTAGCAGTAATTCAATGACTTGCTTAATGTGTCATCATTATTCCTTCATACAAACATTAAATTGAATATTATGGCCTAGATCGCCAAAAACACCTCCATGGGAAAAGAATGATATAATGTATATCTAACACACATTTGCACACATTCTAAAAGCCTTGGGATTGTTCCACAACCTTTCATAGAAAATACCGTTAAACTATATATGTTTTTCTGATAGTAAATCTCTCTTGCATTTCACTCAAAATCTTATTATTAAAGTTTAATTTTTAACAAATCAAAGACGAAAAATGAATAAATTGATTACAAATTATCAATTCGGCTACATAACGTCAACATCTTGTCAAGATTTAATTCTTCTACTAAATATTACTAGGAAGACCTAAACGTAAACAATAGAAAAGATTTCTAAACCCTAGTGATGCGAAAGCAAGCATCATAGTATTCGCCAAACCAGCTAGAAAACTCGAAGACATAAAATAGTCGAAAATAACAAACCAACCAAATTACCTACTTTCAAAATTTTCCATCATGTTATCCTAGCATGTTATAATTATTTACTACAATATTATTGTGCATACACTCACAAGAACGTTAAGATCATGTAAGAAAATGGAGACTTTTTGGACACAGTATGCCATGATTAGTTTTTATAGTGTATGTACACAGTTTAATGCGCTTAGAGTTGTTATTTTGCTTTTTCCTCCGTTACTCTTACCCAAACACACATGGTGTAGCAGCAAACTCATGGAAATACCGAGAACAAGGTTAAGATAGAATAAAATATGGCCATTTCTCTTATCCTTTATATATTTAATATAGGGACACAGTATTTTGTCGCATCAAATATCACCGTCTTTCGGTCGACTCCACTAAATTTCGGTTTGGCAGTTAGTAAAGAAGAACACTATTGTAAAGTAAATTAGACAAAGATTCTCTGTTTTTTTTTTCTCATACATTTTCATTATTTTTCTGTTTGTGTGATCACAGTTAAGCTATATCTTTTTGTTTTATTATATTTATAAAAAAAATCAGTATAAAATATTGACGTGACTTAACCGTGACCACACAAATAGAGGAAGGATGGAAGAGTATGAGAAAAAATGCGCAGAGAATCCTTGTTCCTAACTTCCATTCTTGACAGATTGCTATACTGGTATCACAGATTTTAGTATTTCGGTTTGTATTTTTATTTTTTGTAGAGTAGTTTAATAATACTACATAGAGGTGTAGGAAAGCTCATCATTTCACAATTACAAAATTTGATGTTATCTTTATACACGAATAATTGATATGGTAAAGGTTAGAGGGGCTATCTATTTAAACACATGATGTGATTGTTGATCATTAAATTATTACTTAAATGTTGATTAACCTGTTGATTTTCTATTGGTAGATAAATTTTTCATTGTGTTTGGAATACGAGTGGTACACCATGTGTCACTTATAAGTGGGAGGAAAGTTTTATTTTTGAGTCAGTTGTAGCAATGGTTCTTCAACTTTAACCCAATTAGAGCAATGATCATTCAACTAAAAATTCATTACCATTGGTCCCTCAACTCATCAAAACGCGCAGCTATGGTCTTCTCGTCAACTCCGTTAAAACTTCTGTCAAAATAAGTCACGTGACATGCACGTGAGGCTGAATCAATAAGCAAATATAGAAAATCAAATAAGAAAAATTGTATCAATGGTCCCTTAACTTTAATCCAACTGGAGAAATGGTCTCTCAACTTTAACCCAATTGGAGATGATCCTTACACTTTCACCCAATTGTAGCAATGGTCCTTCCAACATAACTCATTTTGACAGAATTCTAACGGAGTTCACAAAAAGGACCATAATTACATGTTTTGATGAGTTGAGGGACCAATGGTAATGAATTTTTAGTTGAGAGACCATTACGTAAAGTTGATAAACCATTGCTACAATTTACTCATTATTTTTTAAGTTGTTAATTTTTAGCACAAGTATCTCATCACTAGTATAGTGAAACGTGGTATATCACCTCGTATTTCAGGCACATTGAAAAGTCTCTCTCATTGGTGACACATCATATGATTTAAAAATGTAATTTAAAGGTGGGTCAACCTAACATGATTCAATAAACATAGACGAGTCTATTAAAACAATAAAGAAAGTCTATCAAGTTCAGGCACATTGAAAAGTCTCTCATTGGTGACACATCATATGATTTAAAAATGTAATATAAAAGGTGGGTCAACCTAATATGATTCAATTAATATGGACGAGTAAAACAATAAAGAAAGTCTATCAAAGAGAAAAAAAGGGGAAAGGCAAAACCCATCCTTGCTATTCAGTTGCCTCTTGCATGCTTACACACACATAATCAGATCAAGAGCTGAAGGGGCAACTCCCATTATGGAGCAAAAAATAATCAAGCAAATTATGGAGGTGACACGTGGACTTTTGGGTTAAAAGGATAAAATTACCCTCGAGGCATACCGGGATTCTCATACACATGCAACGGACAATAATGACTTAATCAAGGAAGAGCCAAAGGTGATCAAAATGATATTTATTCAAATCCCTCTCATCACTCCTCATCAAATCCTTATTCAAAAGGTAACTCCCAATTTTTCTATTCAATTTAGGTTTAATTGCCATGTTAATTGCAAAATATTATTTCACATAATATCTTGCAACTATACTCACAATTTGACCAAATATGGCCAGCCTCTATTATCTAAATAGGGCCGATCACTGCCCTATAAATGCCATATTCTCCCACTAAAAAGCTAAGCCATTTACTACCCACAAACCCCTAAACACATTCTTTTAAGAATTCTAACTTTGGCATCGGAGATTCTTCGGCCAAAGCCCACAATTCATCGTGGGCACTTGAGGCTTTTGGCCCTAATCTTAGGTGTTATTATTTTGCAGATGCATTTTCATCAAAGTAAAAGACAGCGAAATTTGCATCCACAAATTGGTCTTTTAATTAAGAGTCTTGATTCACACGCTCGAAGAAGACTCTCGCATTCAAAGTTTCTCATTTCTCATTCGTTCGTAAATATTTCATTCTTTCTTATTCCTATAATTTTTTAATTCTTTGAATAGAGGTAAGGGAAAAATACAATGACGGGAAATTCAAAAGCCACGATGAAGGAAACTTCATACGTTCAAAGATCCAGATCAAATGATGGAGGACGAGACGTAGCCCCACCTCGCCGATCCACGAGGCTCAACGCGATGGCAAGAAGAGCAACTTTGCCACCACGGAGCACCACCACCATGGCAGCCACAAAGACCACCATGGCAGTAGGGAGTGGGTCAGCTCCATGGCAGCAGGACCATCAGGCCACGACCCAAGAGGCTCAAGCCCCAGAGACAGCCTAGCTTACTACCATTTCAGCAGCCCAAACTGCTGGCCTAGTAGTGCAGGCCCAAGCCTCGTCCACTTGGCGCACGGCTGAATTTGCAGCAGCTGAGCAAGGCCTAGCGCGAGCCAGCTCGAGCCACTGCATCAGTAGCGCAAGCCCAAGCAGCTGAGGCAGGAGAAGCAGCCCAAAGCTCGTAGGCCTAAAGCCAGCGCGAGCCCAGCGCATTCCCGAGCAGAGCCCAGGCCTAGCGCCCATGCGCACTGCATGCAGGCCAATCCATTTTAGCGATCTGATCCACTCCTGCGGTCCAATTCGAGGTCCAGCCCACTCTTATGGCCCCCCAAGCTATCCCAACCGGCCCAAGATCGGTTCAACGATTCAGGCTTCAGATTTCTAGATCGACGATTGAACTCAAGATATTTTCACCCTATTTATTTGCAAATTTGACATATCCCAACTCAAATCTCACACTCGGAGCCTATTACACTTCCATTGCTCAAGGAGACACATGTTGTCCAAATTCTTCCAACCCAAATGGCAAACAACACTTGTCTCGACATGTCATAAAGTTGATAAATGCCCTCGCACAACAGACGATCTTGGTGAATCAGCTTTTGTAGCATACCGAGATGCAGCGTGCCCTAAACGAGGTGTCCCAAAGTATGACAAGGGCAGACGATGAATTTCTCCATAAATATCTCAGAAAGCAGCTCTTCGACCAGCCACTGACTGATTGGTTGGGTAGTGTACACTCCCGACTGGGCCCCCGAGATAACGTATACTCCCATCTTAGTGCGCAGATAAGGGTGCACTCTCTGTTAGGCCGAGGATGAGCATACACTCACGATTGAAGCCACACTCTGATAATCAACATGAGCAACCTTCCAGGTGAAGTGTTCATTCGGGGCTAGGCTCGCAAGGAGCATCATCCACCTTATATCAGAGTAGGGAGCATGACGGATGGAGAGAAGCAGTCACTCAATCTTACTTAAGTTCAATGGGTAGCCTGCGAGAAATTCGCTCGCCTGTTAGGAACGTACCACATGTACCGCAGACACGACATAGACGAGCTAAACACATGGAAGATCAACCTAGACCATCAGGTCAAGATCGGAGGCAACCGAGAGCTATAATACCCCAACAAAGGAAAATTCATGAAGAAGTAGAGAAGTTCCTGACCGAGCGATTGGGCGATTTCCAATGCAACGAGGTTACTGATGAGGCATTACGACGAGACATGACCAACATAAGCAGGCCACCCTTCACAGACGAGATCGAGCAGGCAAAGCCTCCATGCAATATCAACATGCCACATTTCACATCTTTTAAAGGAGATTGAGACCTAGAGAGGCACCTAAAGTACTACCAAAACGTAATGATCATCTATCGGAATAACGACACTCTCATGTGCAAAATATTCGCTACCACTTTACAAGGCAATGCGTCATATTGGTTCCACACTCTACCGCCATAATTTATCCGGAGTTTCTATGAGCTTTCTTTGGTTTTCACCAAAGAGTATTCATCTTATCGCTTGATCAAGAAGAGGTCCGACCACTTGTTCAATGTCAAGAACCCAAAGAAGTCGCTCCGCGACTATGTGAAGAGGTCCAAAGAAGAGAAAGCAAAGATAATCAGATGCAACGACTAGATAGTTAGTGCAGCCTTCCAAAAAGGTCCAAGCAGACCACCTGTTGTTCGAAGAATTGATCATGAAAGAAGATCTAACTCTGGTAGACTATTTCGCTTTGGTAAAAAAACACATGCACTTTGGGACAAGGCTTGCCGAGTAGACAAGGCACCCGAGCAGCCTAAAAAAGAATCGGTAGTTGCTTAAAAGAATAAGGACATGAAGCAGTATAACAACAAAAATAGGAAGGAGGCCAAGCGCATGGATCGATCCCCGACTAAAGGAAGCCCGACACCCAAAAACTACTCTAAGTTCTCTATCCTAATCCACCAAATCCTCCACGACATTAAGAGCGAACCTTGGTTCAAGCTTCCGAAGCAATTAAAGGGATATACCTTCAAGTTAGACCACACCAAGTACTGCGCATTCCATCGAGGTCCTGGTCACACAACTGACGACTGCTACAATTAGAGAAACTACTTAGAGAAGTTGGTGAAAAAAGGGAAGGTCGACATATACTTAGACAAGCCAGCTACGCATCCTAGAAGAAACACAGATGCCGACGAAGAGCCGTCGACCAAGGCGATCAGGATCAATGGCATCTTCATTGAATCCGAGCACTTGAGGGCCACCAACAACTCTAAGAAAATGAAGATTCAGCATACTCTATTAGTCTCTCAAGTCTAGGCGGTCAACACTTCGAGCAAGATGCTGAAGGTATCAACTTCCCATACGACGACGCACTAGTGGTATTTATCCAACTAGCCCACGCTATAGTTGACAGAATGATGGTTGACAATGGAAGTGCGGTCAACCTACTCCTACTCTCAATGATTTAGCAGATGGACCTAGAAAACACGATCATACACCGAGCAGAGGTACACACCAGATTCAACGGTCACTTATCAACTGTCATCGATAAAATAACACTCGACATAAAAACACCCCTAGTGGTCTCAAAGCAGACGTTCATAATAACTAGCGATCGGTCTCCCTATAATGGGATTCTAGGTCGGCACTGACTAGTGAGACTGAGCCCCGATAACCTCTATTGAGTATCAGAAAATCTGATTCCACAACCTAGGAAGAGGAGTAGGATAAATCAAGTCAAACCAGGCCACATCTCGACGATACGTTGTGCAAGTACTGAATGAGTCAAATAAAAAGTCTTTTACCTTCATAGAGGCTACTAAAGTGTAGAAAGATAACTCTACCTTAACTGAAGACGGGTCAAGAGGCGCCGATCACATATTTCTTAACCCAAAGCAGCGGTCAGACCACATCAACAACTTAGCGGAGGCAAGAACCCCAACCCTGCCGATGCACATTCAAGGCAAATCCGAGCGATCTTGAAAATAAAGTTCCTCACTACTCTGAATGAGATGCAAGGTCTGACCAGACGAGCAGCCGCACTCAGCCGTTTACCCTTGTAGTTCACTGATCAACGTGAGCCCTTTTTTTTACTCAATAAAAAAGGAGCAACAAGACGAATAGAACAACAAGTGCAAGAAAACATTCAAGGACTTGAAGAAGTACCTAACATCACCTCCTTACTATCCAAGCCAGAAGCAGAAGAAGACTTATACATCTACTTGGCAGTCTTGGGAGTAGCAGTGAGCTCTGCCTTCATGCGAGAATAGTTGGGGGCTCAATTACCGGTATTCTACATTTCTAAAGCTTTTCTCAATACGGAAACCAAATATCCGAAGATCGAGAAATTAATTTTGTGCTAGTTGTTGCGGCTCGGAAGCTCATACCATATTTTCAAGCTCATACAGTCATTGTCAAGACTCAATATCTTCTACAATTAATCCTACATTGTCCAGATACTTCTCAATAAGTAATGAAATGGGAGCTGGAACTTGGATAATACGACTTAGCCTAGGCCCACGCCTTGGAGGACTTCATAGCATAATTCACGCAAAGCCTAAGCGACACAACAGAGCTACCCAACGATGCCCCGGAGGCAACCAAGCACGCCTTGGCCATGCCTGCTTCACTCGATGAAGAATTCTACCATTTGCACGTCGACAGCGCATCTAACTATAAGGGCTGGGGAGAAGGCGTGGTCTTTGTCACCTTAGACAATTCGATGCTCAAGTAGGCAATCACTCTAGGCTGTAAAGCATCCAACAATGAAGCAGAGTACGAAACCCTACTAGCAGGCCTCTGAATGGCAAAAGACTTGGCAGTGAAAAAGCTTGTAATTCATTTTGATTCCCAACTAATCACCAGCCAAACTATTAGGGAGTACATCGTAAAACATCTAAAGATGGTGTAAGACCTAGATAAGGTATAAGAGCAACTTGAGGCGTTTTAAACTTACACCCTCACTCATGTTTCGCAGGCAAACAATGCCCACGAGGATGTGCTAGCCAACCTGGGCTCTGCCCTCGACCATCAACTCGAATGCTCTATTCCGGTGCAATATCTAGACAAGCCAAGCATAGAAATGGAGCCAACAACTAAGGTGTCACAGGTTAGTACAACTCCAAATTAGCAAGATTCCATTATAGGCTACCTCGCCAATGGCACACTTCCCATGGAAAGATTGGAGCCTAGAAAGCTCCAAACAGAAGCAACACGCTACTTCATGTGGAATGACATTCTCGTCCGAAAATCCTACATTGGACCACATCTCCGCTGCCTAGTGTCTCTCGACGACCTAAACATGCTAAGTTCAATTCACGAAAATGTTTATGGAAATCACTCTGGAGGTTGATCCTTACCACAGAAAGCTCTTAACATAGGCTACTACTGGCCTATTATGCATTAAGATGCTAAAGAGTTAGTACAAAAGTGCGACCGCTGCAACACTATAAGCTTGTACCAGCACCGCCTGCTAGTGAACTACACCCACAGACGAGTCCTTGGCCGTTCATAGAGTAGGCAATCGACATGGTAGGGTCAATGTCACCCGCTAATTGGGGCAGAGACATAGTGATCGTAGCAATTGACTACTTCACAAAATGGGTGGAAGTAGAGCCTATGACAACCACAACTCAGACGGACATAGAGCGCTTCATATGGAGGAATGTCATTTGCTGATTTGGCATCCCTCAATCCATTATCATAGACAACGGCCCGTAATTCATAAACAAAAATTTGGTGAGGTTCTTCCAGAAATATGGCATCAAGCAGCATATGTCCACGCCTAGGTATCTCTAAGGCAATGGGCAGGCCAAAACATCTAACATGACAATTCTCGACTGCCTCAAGAAATCCTTCTCTGACAAGAAGGGAAAATGGCCAGACGAACTTCCTAGATGTCAATGGGCATCTTGCACAACCAAACAACGAGCAACCGATGGGAATCATTTCTCTTTGTCATTTGGTTCGGAAGCAATCATTCCTCCTAATGTCAATGTGCCAAGTATCAGCACTCTACTACCAAGCATTGATCAGAACAGAAATGAGATGGCCATAAATTTAGATCTGGTAGATGAGATACACGAGAAGGTCATTACCAGCATCGCAGCCTACCAACAATAGCTCATTTCCAGTTATGAAAAAATTACCATGATCCGGCAGTTTTAGCCTGGAAATCTAGTCTTTAGAAAAACCTTCATCACTGCCCGCAGAAAAGGCTCCAAAAAGATGGATCCCATTTGAGAAGGTCCGTACAAGATCAGCAGATTAGGCGGTAATGGTAGCTTCCCCCCTCGCCACTACAACAAAGAGATTGCAAAACAATGGAACGCCTACAATCTGAGGAAGTACCATATGTGACCTCCCGCTACATTAAAGCCCAAAGACTCAAGCAGCTCAACGGGCACTACCTCGTAAATCGATGACTATCCAGTTGTTATTCAGTTCCTACCTTACAACTAAGTTTTCATTCGTTTCACTCATTTTTCAATGAGGAATTCAGGAGTAATTTACAACTTGGCTCGACTGCATGCTTACAACAACTGATCACTCTTGCACTTCAAAAGAAGATCGTGCCCTTCTTAGGGACTTATCGCAGGAATTGCACCCCTTGGGGACCAACCATGCTCTCCAGTACGAGATGGTAAACTAATTCTCCGACATCGATATGGGTCTGCTCTCCGATGCAAGAGGATAAACTATACACTCCGAATATTCAGACGTGGATGAATCAGGCTGCCCTAGTATAACTAGGTGCATCATGGTTTGCGTCAGGATAGCTAGAAGTAGCCACAATGGTCTTTTTCAAGGCTTAGCTAACTGAAGGATTTTTGGTCTCTTGGCCTATTCCGCGGGGAACCGTGCCTCAAAGACGAAAGAGGCACAGTACGTAGTACGCCTTATGGACAGTTGCCCCAGAACCCTAAAGCTACTACCGAGTACACTAAGGTAGCATATGGTTTCCAGAAGACTGCCTACAGCTTGCCCTTCGAGCAGTAATCCCTGCTAAACTTATACAACCGCATATTTTTGTGAAAGGTTAAAAAAGTTAGCGTGGATATACGAAGCTCTATCCAATGTGGACATGCTACGCAGTCGATAAGCTTCACCTCTGACAAAACACAGAATGATTGTTTAGATCTACACTAATTCCTAAAGTGTTGTAATACTTCCTACACAACCCACATAATTGGTTACATAAAAGGCAAAGAGTTCTCTCAAACTTTTGCATACGAAATTCCATACAACCATATACTTTTGATACGAAAGGTTAGCGAATTTCATGATCTAAAAATCTTTAGTATGTTGTGATGCAGGCCAGACATCTCAAATGATTGAAGAAAGCCAAGGTTAATAGCCAAATGGTTATGCGAACTCATCTGCTTCTGTAAGTAAGGCGTCCAGTTGCCGACCCAATGGCCAACAAATTTTGTAAAAGTTCTACACCAACACCGACGGCTGCATAGGCTTTGTGGACCTGTCTACTTATAGAAAAGCAACACGCTTACCGCTGATCTAAAGGTCAAAAGTTGGGCATAAACAAATGAAGCAATGATGAAGAAAAGCGAAGGAAGCAAGTTTATTAAATTTTCTAGCAAAATCGATAAACATATAACAAAGGCCAAATGAGTTCAAGCAAAGCAAAAAAAAGCAAAAGAAGACAAAGAAAATCCTAAAAGTTACCTAGAAGATTACAATTTAACAGCTTGGATATCCCATGACTACTCGATTGCCACATCTTTAGCAGCAACGACGCTTTCAGCAGTGGCATCATCCATCACTTCACCCCTAGCTGCCCCAGCTACCCCACCTTGGGCGCCAACCTCTACGACTACTTCACCAATGGAAGCCTCAAAAATAAAAGCAAGCAAGTCTTCCAGAGAAATAGAGAAGGTCTCGAAGTCTTTCCCAACAAACTCAAAGTCAGACGACCTACCAAAGAGATGATCTACATAACCCAGCTTGTAGAAATCGGCCTGACTCTGAACAAGCGAAGCCTTGAGCCCTGCATTCTCACCATTCAACTGCTTATTCTCTTCGAGTAGACCAACACAGATGCACTGCAGCTCATCCACTCATTCATCAGATTTTTGTTGATCTTCATTGCACCTTGGAGTTCCAGTACTTCGCGCTCAAGCTTATTGACGACCTTCTTGAAATGGATTACTTGATTATAAGCAGCAATTAACTCTTCATCCTTTGCGTAAATAGCAAAACGAAGCTCACAAACAGCACGCTCAACATCTTGAATCTAATGTATGTAACATCCAATCTCCTTCTCTATACTTTCATACTTAACTTGGATTGCGTCAAGCCTAGTCTTTAAGTCAATAATCTTCTGGCGAGCAGTTTCAAGCTGCAGATAAGTGGGGGCAGAGATATTGGACCCTTTCAAGGCGACGAGCTCAAACTCCAACCTCTTGATCTTCTCAGTAGAAGAATAAGCTTTAGTTGCCATAATCTTTGCCGTCTACTTAGCAACCTTGGTATCCTCTTGGTCAATAAGCATAGACTCAGCTGCCAGAATCGCCGTTTTCTGCATCATAGCAAGCAAAACAGTCATTCTATATTGGGTCATATGCTTATCAAAGGAACTTGGGCTAATAACCCCTCTAACGCAATCAACAAGCTTGGCACATGCGTCCATGTCTTCAAGCAAATATGGCTTAAAAAACACATAGATCTCAGCTGCCCCTCCAGAAACAGGCTTGGTGGATTTCTCATCACTGCCCACGCAAGCATTCTCCTCATTCTCAGCAAGTGAACAGGTCTCAGTAGCAAGAAGAACAAGCATTGACGCCACTTTAGCAACGACGTCCACCTTATCGCTTTTCATAGTAGCAAGCTTCTCCGAATGTGAACCAGACTTAGTTCCCGACAAAAATCTTGGCATAAATTTTGGCACTGAGGGCACGACGGAACCTCTAAGCTAAGCAATCTTATCAGCAATCGTACTAGCTACCTTTAGCATGGCATGCGTCATCAGAAAAGATCTAGCAGCCTTATCTTTCTTCCCCTTGGAATAAGTCAAGTCAATCACTAGCTTATCGGTAGTAAGCAGACCCTCACGAGCAGCGAACGAAGTCTCAAGTTGTTTCTCAGCTGGCATCTCTTGAGCAGGCGAAGAAAATATATTCTTTCCACCTTCATTCATAGCAGGCTCCACGACAACGATCAGATGAGCTAATGTCTTTGCCTTGATCCGTTTTATCTCCTCTCTAGGGGCAATCCTCCTTTCTCCTGTCGAATAGGACTAAGCAGCCAACGCCATTCACTATACTCAGCAAGGATACCTAGAGCAACATGTACCTTCTTCATATCTAGAGAAGTCTTGGAAGTTGAGCCAAATTCTGAATCTACATAAGCAGAGAAAGACAATCAACAAGTTAGAAAGCAGCTCAGCAAAAGCACAAAGTAGCCTAGAAACTAAGCAGTCAACTTACCGGTGATGAAAATTGTAGGAATGCGTAGCTCAAGGGAAGAATCAGACTCCCACTCTCTACTTATCTCCAAAGACTCCTTGGCGCAGTCATGATTTCCCTTACTTGAATGATCAAAGAACCTATGGCAGGATCGCAGCTACCCAACTCCATCAATATGGCTTATGTCAAAGAAGTACCATAATTCGTTGACGATTAGATCCAAGTCAAAGAATTCGCTTAGATTAAGGAATCCCACCATCACACGGACCGCGTTTGGAGAACATTAAGCAGAGGCACACTTCATGAAGCAAAACACTTCTTGGAAGAAACACATCATGAGAAAAGTAAATCCCAACACAAAGTAGTAAGGGTGAATCTTGATGGCTCTCCGAGCCCCACTACATGGCTTACGATTGCTACCCTTCTTGAATGCTTCACACTCACCCTAGATGGAATGGTGTGCCTATATGCTTCGAGGAAAGCTCTAAGCAAGTCATCAGAATTAATTTTGAAGTGAGCAGTCTTGAAGTAGCCCATTTTACTCAAAGACCCACCTTGGCGATACAATGGTGGCACACCATCGTCATTCTCATGGCTT
The DNA here is from genome assembly GCA_015708375.1 of Cydonia oblonga. Classification (NCBI taxonomy): domain Eukaryota; kingdom Viridiplantae; phylum Streptophyta; class Magnoliopsida; order Rosales; family Rosaceae; genus Cydonia; species Cydonia oblonga. The sequence continues at coordinate 1,347 of JADOBS010302842.1, read as the reverse complement.
GAAAAATACATGCTCGAAGAAATTCTACAGAGATGCAAGGAAGAATAATTAGACGGCTAAAAAAAAAAAAGAAACATCAGGCCCTACGACCAAGGACAACAACCAAGGGAGCCCAGCCCGCGTTGGCTCTCATCTCTCACTCTCAACCCAATGCGCCAGACTATGCCTTATGACCCAATCCAAAAGGAGAAGGGCTGGCACCCCCGCGCCTCCCTCTATCTCACCTCTCATGCATAGGCCCAAAGATCAACGCCCTAGCACCTCATAGCCTCTGCCCAAGCCGAAAAGTTCCTGACCTGAGCCGAGCTACAGCTCGCCTCTGCAGCCCATGTTGTCACACCTAGACCTCAGCCCACACCAAGCCGTCGCTGCACCAAGCCACTCACAGCAACAATGTCGTGGGCCCTCCAAGCCACTTTTTGATACATCCTCGACCCCTGTCGAGCCAAATTTCAAGCCCCGAGGCTCCAAAAAATTAAAAAGACAAGGAAATTTAAATTTTCTTACATTGGTGCGGCGTGAAGACCAAGAAAGCAATGAAATACGGTCCTTTGCACGGGCAAGTGTAAAAGATTGCTAGGGGAGGGGAAACAAATATCCTCTAGCTTTCTCCCTCTTGTAGGGTAGAATAAATTACTCTATGAAGTTGATTTAATCATCTACTTAAGCTAGACTTAAATAGACTTTGGAAGTGATTTATTTCCCTTTCCTAGAAGGATCTAATTTCCAATTAATGTGGGAATCTACATCAAAATAGGAAACAATCCTATATTTCCTAAAGTAAAGGAAGATCTCTACACCTGTTGCCCTTTCTTGCAAGCAACCCAATATATGTGGGGGCATTTGTGGAGCCAAAAATAATCAAGAAAATTATAGACGTGACATGTGGACTTTTGGGAAAAAATGACAAAATTACCCTCGAGGTACACTGGGATACCCACATGCATGCAACAGACAATAACGGCTCAATCAAGGAAGAGTCAAGGGTGATCAAAATAGTATTTATTCAAATCTCTCTCATCACTTCTCATCAAATCTTTAATCAAAAGGTAACTCCCAATTTTCCTATTCAATTTAGGTTTAATTGCCAAGTTAATTGCAAGATATTATTTCACCTAATATCTTGCAATTATACTAGGGCTGGGTTCGGTTCAAATCGGTTCGATTTTTTGCCAAAACCGAAACCAAACCAAAATTTCGGTTCGGTTCGGTTTGGTTTTGGTTTTTTTTTTTTCCTCAAAAATTGAAATCTAAAATTTTAACATCTCCAACACAATCATAACATAAGTTAAACTTGACAAATGCATAAAGATGTAGCTACTCTCCTTAACATCAGAGATAAGAATT
>JADOBS010302841.1:0-15506 GCA_015708375.1 Cydonia oblonga | reverse complement strand
TGCATTTGTAGGTTGTATCATTACTGTCAACGGTTGTTGAGCATCTTGTGACAGGTGAAACCATGCAAATGACTACCACATCTGATCAACGTTGTAGGTACACTGCTCTGCTGCTTCTGTCATATGTTTACATTTTTGTTTGCTTTTTTCTATTTGCTTGATACATGATGTAAGAGATGTTTAGGCCATGTAGTGTTTGTAAAACATTGACTTCTTGATATTTGTTCCTTTTCCTTTGAGGTAATAAACTACTATGTTATAAAAGTATATCTATAGGTGTGGCATTATTAGGTTGGGATTTGGCTTGTCTTGTCTCGTATGTAGTATGCTGCTTATCTTTATAGTTTTTTAATACATGAAAAAATTCTTGAATAATGCCACTTAGGGGTGAGAATTGGGGATTATATAGAGGAAAAAATTAAAGTTGGGGGCTGTTACAACTTACAACGAAGCGTGTTGTAGAGAGAGCGGAAGTGCAGGAGACAAAATAGGCATGCATAACTCATACTTACAATACTCAATCTTCCATTTTCAAAAGCTTCAATTAGTTGAGTGTGAGCAAATCATTGTTGATGTTATGTATATACACACAGATTTTTTCTATAGATGTCTTAATTCAGGTTTCTTTAAGATTTAAGTATTGCTAATTATGATCAAATTTGGTATTCGTTGCAGCATGGAATTCTATATACAAAAGACCTATTTCAAGACTGCATCACTGATTTCAAATAGTTGCAAGGCAATTGCCGTTCTTGCTGGGCATACAACTGAAGTTGCTACGTTGGCTTATGAGTATGGAAAAAATCTGGTGAGTAAGCTCTTGGAATTCTTTTGTTTAATTTTCTTGACGAGCAAGCTTAATTCTAGTATCTTTTTATGATTTTAATAGTCATGTTCCAAACAGAAGCACATATAGAGAAAAATGATAATAATTATATGCTCAAACAATGTATATTTTCCGATGGTTTTTTGACATGCATGTTCAATTGATGGGTCGATGTGTGTGCGTGTGTATCAAGCTGATTAATTATTTTCCTTCAGGGATTGGCATTTCAATTAATAGATGACGTTCTTGATTTTACGGGCACATCAGCTTCACTTGGAAAGGGCTCTTTATCTGACATCCGCCATGTAAGTGTTGATTGGTAATGGAATATTTCTACAGTTTTTCTATTTAAACACCATCTCTCATCTGACTTTACCCCAATTTCTTTCTACACCCCCTTAAAATTTTAAATTTTAACTTCTGCTAAGTTCACCATATTTATTCCAAAAACATCCTTAAACACCAACATCACTCCCACCAACAGATAAATGACATGTTTGGATGTGTTTTAGTTGTTATCAATCCCGATTCCAATCTAACATGAATTGCCCCATTTCTAAATCAAACCCTAATCACTAAGTTCAGCAGCCACCCGGATTCCTATCAGGTATGAACTCAAGTAAGTTTTATAGGTTGATGTGTAGATAAGTATGAACTCAAGTGGTAGAGAAAGATGAGCGATAGAGGAAGATGAGCGATAGAGGAAGATGAAGGTTTTTTTTGTTTTTAAAAAAGATTAGGGTTTGTGGGGTCTAAATAGATATATGTCCTCTTTTCTCTTTTCATACATTTAAAAATTTAAAACAAATTAGACTTAAGTGGTGGCGTGAATTTAGCTAGGATGTGGTGTTTAAATAGAAAAGCCCTATTTTTATGTTTGAACACGTGAGATTTGTCTCTCTCTCTCTCCTGCTCCTTACTGAGCTAGGTACATCTCATGGCTGAGTTTGGTAGCTTAAAGTGGGAGCATATCTGTGTCTGTCAGCCTTAAAATGTTTTGGTTTTTCTAATTTGCAATAACAGTATTCATCTTTCATTCTTTCCTTTCTTTTCCATATTTGCATGCTCAACAAGCTTGCTTGCTTGCTTGCATTTTCTATGAAGAAAATGCATGGTGCACTTGACCTTAAGATGCTATGTATTTCATGGCCAGTATTTTAGTGTGTTGAAACCAAGCATCAGTTTTTCAGTTCATAGTAAATTGAGAGAAATCCTCAACTATTCTAAACCACGTCATGCTATGTTTTCAACTTTCATGATTGAGAGGCCCCCTTACTTTTTTGGTTATTTGTTTTGTGCTACTATATAATTGTTTTGTAGGGCATCGTAACTGCTCCAATATTGTTTGCCATGGAAGAGTTTCCTCAGTTGCGTACAGTTGTTGAACAGGGCCTTGACAACAACCCTGCAAATATTGAACTCGTAAGTTTGCATAGTTTGCTTCACAAGTTTTATTGCTGTACCGTTTTATTTTAGTGTGATTGTGATGCGATTTCATGATGAATGCGATCTGGTTTTTCTTTTCGTTGAAAGTCTTTCCTGCAATTCCATTATTAGTAGCTGATGTTGAAAATTTCTACAGCCAATGTCCAACTTTTCTTTTTAAAATTCGACAGTTTTGACCCATTTCATTGGTCAAGAGTTTGGCATGTCAGGTGTTTGGAATTACTTCTAAATCCGTCTTCGCAGACGTCAAGCATGATGTAGTAATCCCTTTAAAAAGACATTAAGTTTGAGAAATCCGCCACCCGATAGTGCAAGGACTGAGACTAGTCCTCAGTAAGTGCTGTTGTGGGCTAGTTTGGCATTGTTTCAAAGAACTGCCCGTCTAAACCTGTTTCTGTCGCCAGCTTTAGATGATGTTTCCGTTTCCTATTTTTCGCCTCTCATTAAATGTCCAACTCTAACCAGTATTGTTCATGAAATTTTATTAATGAGAGGTGAAAAGCAGACGACGGAAACAATTTTTGAATGAATATAAATAGTTTAAATGCAGTCGTCTTAGTTTTATTATGTTCAATTCTTGTTATTGGTTTTCATGGTATATTTCTACAGGCTCTTGACTACCTAGGTCGGAGCCGCGGAATACACAGGACAAGGGAGCTAGCCACAAAACATGCAAACCTTGCCGCAGCAGCAATCGAATCTCTGCCCGAGAGCGAAGACGAGAATGTCAGAAAATCGAGGAGGGCACTCCTAGATCTCACCCACATGGTCATTACAAGAACCAAGTGATGGAGAAGATCTGGCACCATATTTGACATAATAAGGTGTCCAAGTTCAATTATTTGTCATTGCCCCTATATTGAACTTCATTGTCCCCATAAGGACGAGGGACGATTCGGTTTTCTTCATCATATTCTTTCAATCATTTCGTTTTCTTTTCCAAAATTTGTTCCGTAGACTACATTTCGTTTTAAATTCACTTTACCCTTCATTGTGTAAATTAAACTCGATGTAATTGGATCGTATTCGCTCGGCCTCAAGAGGGAAGCTAGTAGCGACTTTCGTCTCTGATTTCCGATGTTTGGAGGATGCTTAAGAGTATTTTTTGAGTCTTACTTTGCCTTTCTTTGTTTCTAGAAGGTTTAAATTTTATTCGTCGGCTTCTCCGAACGAAAATGGCATGCAAAGCTACTGCGTCTAGAGCCTGGTGATCTCTCCAGTTTTCGTTGCTGGTGCTCATCTTGTTGATGCTGAGCAAGTGCAAATTCAGATGAAGGTTGTGAGAAAATGGGTTACATTAACGGAGAGCAACACCAAGCGGCCAACTACTACAATCCATGTGTAATCGTTAGTAGCGGTGTACCCATGTCATATAATTCATTCCTCCATATACAGGAGGCCAAGGTTTTGTCCGGGGGGGTTATACATGTGGTCCGTCCGCTGGTGGTTTCTTAGAATTTCTTCTTGCGAGACCACCTTTCTAAATGATGATTGTACATGTCAAAGCGCACCACATCAACAAATGTAATCAAAGTTAATAGAACATTGAGTAGAAATATGATTTTCTCCACACGTCTGGACGGTCCGTACAGGGTGGAACTTTGTACAAAAGTCAAAAGGGACTCTAAAATAAAATATACAGATACAGAAAACCAAGCGCAGTTAATCGAACAAATTAATGTACATATTTTCCACAAGAAGGGGATAGCGACCAAGTTTTCATACAACGTTGATGATGCTTATTCTTCACTTGCAACCTTGGAGTGAAAAATGAGTTCAAAAGGCATAAGTAATTCAGATCATCCACTAAATAATGAATACATCTTTGGAGATGAACACAGCCCATGCATCCTACATTTCCCACATCATTACTTGTCAGAATTACTCTAATTGTTCTTTGTTAACAATTAGGGTTAGTAATTTTATCCCTCGAGGCGGGGGGCTGTTTTTCAAAATGGACCACGAGGTTTTAGTTCTCGATAGATAACCAAATATTTATTTACCTGGAGGATGGTGAAGGCCTTTTCAGCAATATATTTTTGAGCAGATGTTGCTCCTCTTTGTTGCAGTTTGTCTGGGTGGAGGCACAGCCTTGCTTTCTGATAGGCTTTCTTCACCTGTGAACTTTCTATTAGGCTTGTCAATGGAATTGCATACCATCCACTGTTGGGCCATACAATCTGATTCCCAGTCAACACCACACAAAACAAACCATGTAACGTTAACTCTCAGTGGTCGATCCTCCTTACAGACTAATCATGGTTTGATCCGCATGCATAAATTTTTTCAGTTGTGCTTTCAATAAGTTACATATTCGCACGTAAGAAGAAACAAATCTTTATCTGTAAGGAGCCGAGCAATATTAATTATTCGAAGTAAATCCAAAAATCTTTACTTACATGGTGTAGCGTCGAAAGCAGCATACGAATGTTGGATTCCTTGCCAGATGACCATAACCCTATGTCTTCATCCAAGAGCTCCAATGCCAACTGTAATAATATATAAGACACAAAGCATTGCTCAAACTTATGGTATAATTATTCCAAGTACAAATTTATGCAGCAGAATATCATGCAAGAAGAGAGAGCTTACATCTTTCTCTGAAGGTTTCTTTTCGTCTTCAGTTATCCATGTCGTTTCCTCTTCATCCTACCCAACAAGTCGATGTTGGAAAAATGATAAATAATGTATATATACACGTAGAATACAGTTCGCCCCGTGCCTTCAAAATTAACCAAAATAATTTACCTCTGGAGATTGAGTCAATTCAAGAAGTAGTCCATCACGCTGCTGATGATCTGAGTACTCATCCACATTAGGCCTACCTGAATGATTCACATATATTATTATATAGCCAGTACTCATGCATAATTTCAACTTCCAGGGTTTAGGGTTTAAGGTTTCGGGTTTAGTTTAGAGAGTAACAAAAATTACCTTCATCCATCGACTGCTGATTGTCTCGTTGTGTCAAGCTCTCTTCTTTCTCGGAATTACTATGTGTTTGAAACTTCTCTTTAGCCCATGCAATTGCTTCTTCAATACCAACTGCGTCTTCTCTTTGCCGATCAGAATTGATCTCAATCACATAAGAGCTCATCACTTCATCATCATCTTCTTCTTCTTCTTGTTCCAATACCCCCACTTCTTTCTCCCTCAAAACGCGATCCCAAATCCCGGATTTAATCTCACGTTCTTGGCAGAGTGAAGAGACTGCTGAGGATGGTGAGGGGAGCTCCAGATCATCCACAGGTAATTTGACGCTTCGACACGAATTGGGTCCAATACTAATGGTTTCTGGGGACAAGACCTTCCCTGTGAATCCGAAATTGTTGGAGTCCCTGAACTTTTCATCATATAATTTTTCCATGACTTGGTTTTCAGTGAAGGAAAGAGGGTTGCAATGCAGAGCTGATGTGCCTTGTTTCTTTGGGTGTTCCTTTGTTGGCTTCATAGTTGATGAGTTCCATCTACATGGTACATTTAGTGGTCTGTAGCAATCAAGAATATGTTTGAGTTGAGCAAAACTCATTGATAATTGGATTACTAATGATTTTGAAAGATAAATTGGATCTTAATATTTTGGTTAAGAGTAATGCTGTTATTTAGTACTACGGTCTAATGATATTTCTCTTCACTTGTAAGCGAGAGGTATTAAGTTCAATTCTCGCCAAAGGCGAGTTTGAATCACATTATTGCTAACTCATTGTGATGTTAAGCTCACCCCTCCTTCTTAGTGTAGATAATATCGTTTGTTAAAAAAAAAAAACAAAAAAAAAGAGTAATGCTATAGATGCCGCATTTTTGTAGTGCATCTGAATGCCAAATGATGCATACTGCGATAAAATTATTAAGATTTAATTGATGCAACATGTAAACATTGCTTAACAGAAAAAGAAAAAAAGTGTTTAAAATGTTTTAACTTGACCCAAATGTCAAAATATTTGAGTTATTTTATCCAACTAAAATCTTAAATTTACTTGTTACCAACCCAATAAATCCAAGGCATAAATAAATTAAAACACTAATAATAATTCTTAAGAATAGTTATTTTTTATTTAAAATGCAAATATTTTGGCGAAAAACAAGATTTAAATACCCTTAGTATTTAACCAAATTCAAGGCAGAATGAAAGCAAATATAAAGCAATGTCAAGGGTATAATCGTCAAACTAAATAACAGCGGCAAAAACAGTTGGCCGTACCACGAACTGACACAGTCACTATAGCAAACTACCTGAGCTTCGAAGCGAAGGAGGAGAATGCCACGTCATCTCCGATGACCGGCCGGAGAGGACTCAGCTCCTCGGAGCTCAGCACCGAAGACGAGTTCGATTTCGCCTTCGAGCTCGGCCTCGAGCGCTCTCTCGACTTCCGCTGGCGGCCATCGTCATCCGATCCAAAAATATCACAATAAAACCCCTCGTTCCTCCTCGGAATTCTAAACGCCGGCAAGCTTCCCCCGCTATTCTTCTCCGTAGAGCAGAAATCCGGCGGCCGGAAAATCTCCTCGTAGAAGGAAGTCGAGCCGCGGGAGAGTTGGCGCTGAAGTACGCTCCGCGGCGGTCCGCCGAATACGTCGGCAAAGTCGTCGGGATCAAGCATCATATGGGAGTCTTTGGCGGCCGCGGCGGCAAATATAGAGCGCGTGGAGGCGTGCTCAGCGGAACGCCGCCGCGGGAGGCCCGGCATTAATCCCATGCGCATGCGCCACGACTCGTCCATTTTTCCGGCGGATTAGTCGGAGAATTTTACAGAAGAGAAATTAACTTGGAGAAATTATTATGTGTGTTGTTTTTATATACAGAAGAAGGAAGAAGAGATCGTATGAAACGTTAGATTTTTCAGTGTGACCTTCACATAATGTGGTACATCATATGTTCAGTTATGTGTGTTAAAATGTTAATAATTTAAAAATTAAAATTTTTCACCACTTACATAAAAACACATGATGTATCATCAATGTTTTCGTCACAACTAAAAATTTCTAGTATGAAACGAGAGAAGAAGTTGAACGGGCAAGGAATGAGAGGACTCGTCGTATACCACAATCACCATTTAATTTAAATTTTTTTTTAAATGATTGGTTTAGTAAATGGTTTTCAATTTAAATTAAATTTTGATTCATTTAAATAATATGATTGTTTATATCAGATGTCATATAAGATGATATATAAATATAGTATAAAAATATGGTAAAAATAATATTATTGATATATGATGTGAACAAATGGAACTTTGTGACAAAGTTACCAACTTTTTTATATTTTGGATGGGGTTAGTTGGGCCCTCTAATTTCTTTATGAATGTGATGAGTTTTGTGATGATTTGAAATGTGGGTGATGGAATGTGTGACTATGAATTCTATGTCGAAAAAAGAAGAGATCTTACCTATGAAGCTTTTGGGATATTTCTTATATTGCATATTAATTTTATTGTAGAATTTTAATTTCCTTTATTGTATCAGCGCAGATTATTTTATGTCTGAAACTCAACGGTCACATGTTATCCACTTTAACCGATTTATGTTATTCACATATTAGGCTTGCAAATTCACCATACTTGAGGAGGTGTGAGAGTATTGGATCTCACATCGAGAAAAGAAATGATATTGCATGTGCTTATAAGTAATTGGGCTACCGATTGGTTTTATGATGAAACCTCAACTTTCTTCATGGTATCAGATCAAGTTGTCTCATGTGTGAAGTCTAATGACTACACGTGCTCCACATTACCCGATTTGTGTTATCTACGAATTAAGCTTGAAAATTTATCACGTAAAGAAATCCTAAACCCTAAAACCTCAATTTTCTTGAAAATGTAACGTGTGAAGTATAGTGTGATGCACAACAGACTCACTGCTTCTCTGGAAATTAGAGGGGAATTTGGTTGATTTCGTAGGGAAAAAAATGATTTCTACAAGCTTTTTTATATTTTCTTTGTACATATTTGTTGATTTTTTTAAAAATTATATAATTCAAAAGTTGAAAGTAATTAAGATACACAAAGAAAGAAAAAAAAAAGTCATTTCTTAAGGGGTTTGCAATTCATTGCTTAATTTGTCCCCTTTTTGGATTTTGGGTGAGTTTGCTTATGTTTGTTGAATCCCACTATTTTTGTATCTTTCCTAACCTGACACCTCTGGTTGGTAAGTGATTCCCTTTGCTAAAACAAATTAATTTCTAACTAATTAATATCAAGTAAATGAGAATTTAGGATTCGAATTTGGGTTGGGTAAACCTCACAAGCCAGTTGTACTATTTAGGTATCAAACTCATTCCAAGTGCGTTAAACTTAAAACCTTCAACTTCATGTGAAGAATATCATATCACTAGATCGTATAATTAGTATGCGTATATCCTGCTTTAATATATTGTTTCGTTGCGTAATAAGGGATTAGCTTAAAATGACATTTTTAGTGTCTAATAACAACTCTCTTCAATAAACATAAAATGAAAAGGTTTGTTGAGTGTTGACGTAGCTTAACGAGAAAAAAATTGAGTAAGGATTGTCCAATACATCATTTGTAAGACAATTGTTGTTAAAGTATGATATTCTCTGTATCGTAGGATTCTCATGAATCTCTTCAACTCCGTATACTCTTACTTAATTAATATGAGAGTTATCGTAATAAAAAGAACATACAAAAAATTTACTCTAACTTAGCTAGTTATTTTTTAAAAAAGGGTTCCTTAGTTTCTGTCATCAGATGTCTTAAACTCACTCTCCAAAGGCAATAGCAGTTGACAATAAGTGAACAAAACCCAATCATATGATACCACTTACTATATGTGTCTTATGCTTTATGCTAATAATTAAACAAAGAATTAACTTCAAAGTTAATTACCAATCAAGGAGAAATTTTTCATTGTGGCGGAAACACTGTCTGATACACCAAGCATTATAATACAATTGGTTGGAATTTTTTTTCCTTCAAGTTTCCAACCAATTGTATTATTACACTTGATGTAGCGCTTTGTGTTCCTAACACACTGAAAAGTCTGTCCCACTCAAGAGAGGAAGGGAAGAGAAATTTAGAAGAAAATAAAAAAGGATGAAGTGTGGATAATAATTGACTAATATTCTTGTTCAACATCAAAGATTTGTTGTCATGCATGATTAAAAAAATATCAGTCACAGGGGGAAGGGAATGGAATATTGGAATAATATAATTAAAGGAAAGAAATCATGAAAAGCACTTTGATGCTCCTTTTTACCTCTTTTTCCCTTTTTGCTTTGCATATGGGGTTCGACCTAATAATTCTTGGTTCTTGTAGTGGTGTGCATTTCCTGCCAAATATTCCAAGTAGATTTCGTTGGTTCTTGTAGTGGGATGCATCGCTGCAGTGGACGTTCGTAGTTCCGGTGCATCACTTACACCGGTGTACTGTAGGTCACAGAGTACAGGAGGAGACGTCTTGCTGTCGAGTGTGTCGAGTTCTGCAGCGTCACGTCTTTGGAAGTGCATCAAACGGAAAAATAGTTGAAAGATCACATGTCATTGTCTCGTTCAGTTTCGCATTGCATCGACAAGAGAAGCAGCAATCGAGCCGGCCCGGCACGAAAATATGAAACATCAACGACAGTAGATTCATCAATCCAGGAGAAACAACTCCAGAAAAAAGGAGGAAGAAGAAGCAAACGTACTGGTGCAGACCTAGTGCACATGCGATTACCGACTGTTACATTGGAAAAACCCGAAAAAACCAAAAGCTAAGCTCTGATCAGTTTATGCATTATGCATGTAACATATCGACTGTTTCTTCCGTAAGCAGTAATTTGTTCCCCAATGCAAGCAGCATCCAAGGAAATGAATGAAAATATATAAAGGCCAAATCAAGGCAGTACATACTACATACTACGAAACAAACGTTTGTGCATTCTTAGGGACAAATATACGGTAAAGACCGGACATGTTTCACAACAGAATCCACAAGATGGGCATACTTCCAACAAGAAAGATCTCAGTCTCAGATATTTTACATGGCAGGAGACGACGTGGGCAGAAACTAAACGCAAAGCCAGTGTTTTAGTTCCACAAGTTTCAACAGGTACCTCAAATAATGCACTAATCAACGTAGTAATGCTACAGAAGTTTAAGAATATGCAGCAGCAGTAAAGAAAGACTACTCACAGAGCTGAATGAGATACTAGCTGCTTATGCATGCAACACTAGAATCTTTGGCAGCGGACGGGCTGTCCCCGATGAAGCAGACATTGAAGGTTTCATGTGGTGGCATTTTATCTCTTCAAATAATGCAAAAGTGAAGCCCCACAACATATTGCACTGAATGTCGATATTCAATAATGAGATAACGTTTGAAGGGTCACAGTAAAGAAGAAACCATTCTGCTGCAGCCGGGAAACCCTTTTGCTTGATCGAGACAGAAAAATCAACGGAACCCTCTTCAAAATTAAGTCACCTATCGCCTAATCTCCGCTAATCAGCTCTTAGGAGTTGCACCATTATGAGAAGTTTGGTTCCATTTCTTGTGGAATCTCATATTCCATTCACTGGAAAAGAAGATCTGCATCAACTTTTAGCCACATAAGCTTCCTTTGTTTCCAAACATTGAAGTACCACACATTTTGGCGCAATAATTATTCAAGCACGCGTTTAAAAGACTAGGCCTGCACCTGTTACACTTGTAGTTTCTATTTGCTAGGTGCTCAAAGTTATTCAGAGTAAATTCAACACTCAAACGAAGCCACTCACCGAAAGCTCACAAAGCACGTCTCTGAAAGCAACAGCTGTGGAAGATACATGTAGCTCCATTCTTGCGAGGGCCACAAAATTGTGGATTTTGTTTTCTTACTGCGATTGCATAAGGGACATAGAGGCTCTATGGTTAGTGCATACGCCTCTCTTGACTAGTTCACCGGGGTCAAATAAACGACTTCCCTATCCAAGGCCATACTCTATTACATTTCATGAATATACAAGATAAGTTCACATTCTCCAAATAGAGAAAGAATGCTAAGAAAATACGGAGACAATATACGATCGAGAAACCAATAAAAAAAAGAAGGCCCTACCATGCTAAAGCCCTTCATGACAGAACATCAGCAGCAGATGATGCTGTATGGAGAGAAACGATACTTTTTGCAGTCTGATCTCAGAACAGTTCTCTTTAGCTTTGCAAATGTTCCTGATGTTGGTTTGATATGCATCCACGCTCAACAAAACGTAACATTAGGTTGTCTGCCTCTTTGGAGTTTCCATCTAACATCAGCCTCTTGGTCACCTTCTCACATAACTTTAAATCAGGAATAAGATTCCGGTTGAACATTCGACAAGCCACTTTATATGCTGACAGAGGATCCCCTTTTCTTAAATAACCACCCATAAGAGAATGGCACGTCTTAGCATCGACTCTAGAAGCTGTTCTCAACACCTTACCTAATAGTTTATCAGCCTCCTCAAGGTTCCCAAAACTACAAAGCTTCTCAATCACTTGATTATATGCTGTTTTGCAATTTTGTCTTAAGAACATCTTCTCCAATATTTGTAATAACTCGTCCACCTTACCCATTTGACAATACCAGTGGATGACTGTCCTGTATGTTACTGGAGTCGGATCCAACCCTTTACCCAGCATCTTCTTTATAAGTTCGGTCGCCTCTTGTATTCGACCATTCTTTCCCAACGCATGGATCACTGTTGTATAAGTGACCGTGTCTGGGTGTTTGTTGCTCAGATACATGTCATCAAGCAATGACAAAGCAGCGTCCAAGTCATCCTTTTGACAATATCCATGAATCACAGTTGTAAAATTTACAACATTAACTGCACATCCCTTACTTAGACACTCCTCCATGAAACGTTTAGCCTCAGTTATCTTCCCCTCTCGGCAAAGAGACTGAATTAGTAAATTAATTTCGACTGGGTTAGGGAAAAAACCCTTATTAACCATCTCTCTGACGATATCACAAGCCTCAACTAACTTCCCTTCCCTACGGAACCCATGCATCACAACACCATAAGTGATGGCATTCGGAGTCCACCATTCTTCCTCGCTCACTTTCATCATCTCTCTTGCCTCTAATGAGTTTTGACTACGACAAAGCCCATTTAATAAGGCTGTATATGATACGGTATTAGGCCTGCAACCATGCTTGTACATGTGTTGAAGCATCTTTTTAGCTTGATCCACCTTCCCAAGCCGGCAATACCCATCAAGAACAGCAGTGTATGTTACAACATCTGGAGTGCAACCTTTTGAGAACATTTCATTCACAATTTCTTTTGCCTTATCAATCCTACCGTCCTTACAGAATGAATGAACTATTGCACTATACCCAACCTTATCAAACCGAAGTCCCCTCTCTTCAGCTTCCCTTAAAAACTCAAGAGCCTCATCTCCATAACCGTGCTTAGAAAGCACATGGACAAGATTATTATAAGTGACCTGGTCCGGTAACAATCCACTGTCCTTAATCATCTTCTTCATCAATCCCCTCACTTCTTCGACCCTATTCTCCTTACAGAGGAAACCCATCACAGTATAGTAACTAACTTTATCCGGTGCGCACCCTCTTTTCGGCATTTCATCAATCAGCTCCAATGCATCCTGGACGCAATGCACATCACAATACCCCTTTATCAAGCAATTATAAGTGACAACATCTGGTGTAATTCCAACAAGTTGCATCCTTTCCAACACCCTCAAAGCCTTCTCCAACTTATTCCCCATCACCAAAACATGAATTGCAGTGTTGCACATTGACACATTAAGCTCAACTCCGGCCTTCTGCATCAATGTCAGCACACGCAGGGCATGCCTCAACTTGCCCGCCCGGCTATAAGACACCATTACACAACCAAAAGCTTCAGGGCTACGCTCAATTCCTCTACGTGCCATAAGACGGAGAACCCTCTTAGCACCTTGACACAACTTAGTCTTGCTTAACACCTCAAGCATTGTATAGTACACAACTGGGTGATGCTTATACCTCCACTGCCTATCAGCCCAATAGAAAAACTTCAAAGCAACTCTCTCATCACTCTGAGACTTCAACACAGCGCAAACTTGCCTCGGCTTCAAGCTTCTTAACAAGTTCTTTAATTCCCCTTCAAGCTTAGGGCTCCAACCTGACCTAAACTCAATTAACCTACAAACCTCTCTCACCAATGGATGCCTGAATTCCTCTTCATCTCCATCAAATCTCCCAAAGTTTTCACCTTTTTCGTGAACCCGAATCGATGAATCCAACATCGTGAAATGCCCACCACCACCACCACCACCACCACCGTCATCATCCTCGTCACCGCTACTCTCTTCTTCTCCACCATCAGACCCTTCAATGTCATCAAAAATACCAAACTTTTTGCTCTGATCATTATCGCAACCATTCTTCCTATTCCCTAAGAGACTCAAATCCCCAAAATTTTCAGAACCCATTTTCCTAGCTCTATCATACCCATTACTCGAATCTCCAAAACCATCAATGTCAAAAGAACAAGCTTTGAATTCAGAGCTAAAATCAGAACCTGGGCCGGAGTTTCTCGAGGAAAACGATGAGAAAAATGCAGCGAGCTCGGCGAAGATCAATGAACGCTCAGCAAAATGGCTAGTGGGCTCACAGGTAAGCGCCCTTCCGGTAGTAGAGTTATGAGGTCCGACGCGAGTTCCAACAGTTCTAACGCAACGGCTACGACCAGAGAGCATTGCAGTTGCTGCAGAAGCTCTGAAATGTGAAGAAAATATGAATGGAAACAATCTGAGATGAGTCAGTAGAATTGGTGTTTTCGTTTGGGTGTTTATTGTGGAGGAGGATGAACAGCGGCGTGGACCGGCGGGACGGCGGCGTATCGATGGTGGGCTATTGTCTCACTCTCAACCCAGGCCCGTCCACAGCGATATCTATATTCTTTTGAGCCCATATCGTTTTACGTTTGCCTTTAAAGGCATATTTAGTGGGCAGGTTAGAATGCGATATGATCAATTAAAATAGATTTGAGTTTCTATTACCATTTGATGCGAGTAAACAACATTACGGATGAGATACTATTTTAGATTTCAAATCCAAGGTGACAAGGGTTTTGTAACCTGTTGCCTGACATGGGTTACAAGTACACAATTTATCTTATCTGACTCATCAAACAGGTCTTAAAAAATTTTAGAACCCACTATTCCTAGTTTTTAAAGAAAAAAAATGACAAAGTTACATAGGTGACATTCAACGGCTCTTTAAACCATACATATCAAAATAATTAAAATTATCAATATAAAAATTGATTTTAGTTATGACTTTCTTAGTTTGTTGAAATTTAATATGAAAAATTTTATTTAAACTTATCTAACCTATTTATACACCTAACTTACTTTTTGCACCTATTTGATTTTTAACTAAACTATTAATATCTCTTTAAACCCAAATTTAATACCTAATATACCTCTATAAACCTAATTCAATATGTGGATTTATTTTTACACCCATTGGATTTTTAACTAAACTATTAATATCTCATTGATTCTTCAACATATGTAAGATTGAAATCGAAGAAGAAGACTACGAAGATCAGTTTGCGTGTTTTCTGATATCTCGCTGTATAAATCCATACAGCTTAATGTTTGAATTTAGGAGTGCGATTTTAAGATGAGGTATGAAAAAAGAATTCGCTGGAGTTGACACCAACATAGATAGCAATGAGAAGAAATAGGCGTTTTGCCAATTTGATGTTGAACGGAAGTGGGAGAAAACACATGAAGGTATGAACTATGAAGCACTTTGATATTTTGCTTTCAGCGACTCGAAAACATATTGGCTTCTTTCCTTGTCAAATTCTAGATCCCCTGTTTATTCATTCCCTAGCTAAACTAGCACCTAATGAGTGGACAAGCCTGCTAAATTCTCTTCTCTATTTCAGAATTTGATCGTCATGATGAAGAATCATCCGCGAGCCTTCTGTAAATATCGCACATTCTACTTTTTGGCAACAACCAGTACCTTGAAACTACTGCAAATTATAATGTTTGGGTTTATTGATAAATTTGAGTTTTATTATTAATTTCATTTTGTACTTAATAGTAATTATGTAATAGGGTAAACTAGACAATTAACATTCAAAATTTTAAGTTGGGTGTAAAAAGAGATTGCATGGGTCTAAATAAAATTTCCCATTTAATATAGTTAATTTGTCTTGTTATCACATTAAATTTATCTTCTTTTTTTCTTTATTGCAGTATTTAGATTAAAATCTCGTAGTCCTCTTCAACAATAACAGAAAAAAAAAA
>JADOBS010302840.1:0-15506 GCA_015708375.1 Cydonia oblonga | reverse complement strand
GTAGAATCGTAATCTTGTCACTCCCAGCTTCAATTTGGTATATTTTATATGAAAGTTGGTTGTGAAATGGATCTGAAAGAGAGTTAAATCGGAAAGTTAATGATTGATCTAGGTGACCGGAGATGACAAGGAGTGTCGGGAGTGGTCATTGAGCATGACAAGGACGAGAGAGAGATGATAGTCTTAGATAGTCCCATGATTATTGGGGGGGTCTCACTAAGACCTCTTAGTGAAGGGTTTTAACCATGCTAGTCCCTTTTAGTCTCATTAATGTTAGTCCCAGCAGGGAACAAACACAGTATTGGACTAATAGCTAGTCCAGTCTAGTCCAGTCCCACTTAGTGAGGGCAAACAAACGCCCCCTAAATATATATTCTCATCCCTACCTAGCACGAGGCCTTTTGGGAGCTCACTTACAGAACCCGAAGTTAAGCAAGTAGCGCGTGAGAGCAATCCCATGATGGGTGACCCACTGGGAAGTTCTTGTGTGAGTTCCCAAAAACAAAACCGTGAGGGTATGGTCGGAGCCCAAAGCGGACAATATCGTGCTACGGTGGTGGAACGGGCTCGAGAAGTGATCCGCCCTAGGCCTGGATGTGAAATATCAAAAGTTTATTCAATTGTTACCCCGGCTCTCTCTCGTATTTTTTTTTATATGTTATATTATTGTAAAACCATTTAAAATTCATTGTATGGGAAAAGAATTGTGTAACTCTTACTAAATTCAAAACATCATACATCTGCTCACCACATTAATTTGCGGTGAGCATTATCAGCACATTTATGTCGTTGAATTAAGTAGAGTACCACAGTACCATGTATTTCGTTGAATTTTATTTTTTTGAAATTCGTATGGTGACTAGATTGAAATTCAACACAATGCAGCTTAATATTATTCATTTGTTTATAATCTTTACAGCACTGGAGTGTGTAGTATTGTGTGGATACTATTAGTGTAAATGACCCCACTAGATTGCCAAGTTACTCATGCTTTCATAATTATAATTTCCTAGTTATATCATGGTGTCTAAGAAAAGATAGTATCATGTTAATATGATTTAGTGTTGCACTAATTGACAATAATGCAATGGGGTCACATTATTATTGCAATAAAAAGATACGATCATATGTTATGATGGTTTTGTGTTTGGTACTAATTAACAATAATGCAATGGGGGTCACATTATCATTACTCTAATGTGCCTAATCCAACCAATGTTTTCCCTTGTTTAATTTACACAAGAATCAAAACATGTTGGTTTAACTTGGTATCGTTATCTCACATGTGAAACTTAATGATCTTGCTCTATGTAACCCCACATGTGCATGCTTCATGTCATCTTGTTTGTGTTATCCACATGTTTGACGTGAAATTCGTCACACGTGAATGAGTGTGTTGATAATGAATCTACATTGATGGGAGAAGAGACCTTGCATGGGCTTATAAGTAAGTTGAGTTACTCACCATATTGCCAATTGATTTTATGGTAGAATCTCAACATTTTTCATCCTACCCCTAAACCTCCTAGAGGTTCCCTTGGTACTCTCATTCGTAAGCGTTTATACTATATTTTGACTCAATTTGCTACAAAATTTAGAAGGCATTGGACTAGAAAAATAACCAGATGAAGTACATTTGAATTGCAACAAAAACGTAACATCCGAGATCATTATATGCAACGAAATACTTGAAATTCATTTGTTTTCTCTCTTTTTTTTTCTTTTTTTTTTATTCGAATCTTGGCATTGAGCATTACCATTTGGCTCTCAATCACTCATATGTTTAAAGGCACACTTCAAATTCAAGATGACTTCAATATTAAAGTAGATGGGATTTGGCTGCCTTCCTTGTCGATGTATAAATTTGCAGCCCCTAAAGCTTCGTCTAGAGAAGATAAATTCAGCGTGGATACTTGTATTTGTACTTGGAGTTCGTAATTCAAATTAAAATGTACAAAATAGATATTTGTTAAAAGAAAAAAATACATTCATTTCCGTCTTAAATTCCTAATAAATATTAATTTTTATGGTAGATTTCATATTTATTTCAAAAGTTTTGTTTTTTCAAACAATCCATATTTTGAAAGAAAAAAAAAGTGATAATATTATTGAAATAGAAAAATTATAATGCACAAGCAATTGACAAAACAATAAGTTCTTCAATCCAATATTGTAAGAGACGTGACAATGAACTCTGGTTAAACTTCTATAGTGACCAACCCCAACATAACCTTTGAGATGAGTCCAAACACAAAACTAACATAATCTATAAAAAAAATAAATTAATACTTCAAAAGAAGAATCAAAGACAGAACCTTGGGTACGGAGAGAGAGCAACGAGGCCTTGCACATTCAAATGTTTTTATTTACTTGTGGTGAAATCCTAACTTTGATCCGAAGTCAGATTTGACAAGGTCAAATTATTAGCAATACCTAGTTACTGATCCCTTTTATCACTCTAAGTGATATAGGGGCATTTGTGCAGTGCAATCTGTAGGTAAACAAAGAGTGAGGAATGTAGGTCATCGTGTGGTCCTCACTCAAATTGCAAAGCTTGAAAAGTTTGAATCTTATGGAAATGGAACTAAAAGAGTAGCTGAGTTTTGTGAAATTATAGAAACAGACACTGCATGTGAAAGTTAATGGTTTATGATATCTCTTCACCTACTTTGAGGTCCGGTCTCATAAAATCCACCTCCACCTCACATTTCGACTGTTAGCTGTTGGCACTCACCCTCGCTCTCGGAAACCTTTTGGAGTTAATAGGAAGAAATGGAAGCAAATTGTGTATGAGTTGAAGGTAGAAGATAGAGTACGTTTAGAGTGTTATACCTACTTTAACTCTTGGAGTAAAACTTAAAATTTAGATTCCCAACGTGCTCCAACTCTTGAAGAAAATATGAGTTTCATTTCTGGGGCAAAAATTAGTCCAGGATTTCCCTGGGTTAGTGGGGGCTGACCTACCATATATAGGTATTTTTTTAGTTTTATATTTATAAATTCATTGAATCCAACTGTAAAAAATTAGATCTAACGGTCCAAATTTAAATTCAACAGCTAAAGTAATTAAAAAAATTATTATTTTATGCGTTTTATATTCTTTCATAGTGTTCCACGAGTTTCATAGTGTCGGTTTAGTGATTTTTCAGTATTTATTGAAATCTAAATATTTTTAGGTTAAAATGTTTATAAAATTAAATTAGAATAGTCTACATAATTTTTTTTTTTTAAAAGTTACTTTAAGAAAAAAAAAATCCTAAATTCATTCTTTAATAATCTTGGGTTAAAAATTTAACCCAGAAGGGTTGGATGAGAAAAATTGTTTCTGGGTTAAAACCAAAATTATCTGGGTTAAAATTTTAGGTTTTAACTCAAAGGTTGGAGATGGTCTGTTTGATTTTCATTTTGTTCCAAATTTTCAGTTTTTGTTTGAATTTCTTTTGAAAACTGAAAACTCAAAAAATAGCTTTCAACTTTTGATTTGTAGTTTTCAATTTTTAATAGAATGAAAACTCAAAACTAAAAAACTAAAGTTGAAAACAAAATAGTTAAAATTTGAGTGATACCAATAATGCAGAATTCAAATTCCCATAGTGGACCGGAAAATTTAAGTGCTATAAGAGTGATTCTTATTTTTGAATTCAATGAGTGTAATACCTATACAACAAATGGCGAGTGTGACATCCCACATCTCCCAGGGGAGTGATCCTTAAATGTATATTCTCATCCCTACCTTGCATGAGGCCTTTTGAGAGCTCACTGGCTTCGGGTTCCATCGGAACTCCGAAGTTAAGTGAGTAGCGCGCGAGAGCATTCCCTGGATGGGTGACCCACTGGGAAGTTGCTCGTGAGTTCCCAGAAACAAAACCGTGAGGGAATGGTAAGCCCAAAGCGGACAATATCGTGCTACGATGGTGGAGCGGGCCGGGGAAGTGATCTGCCCCGGGCGGGGATGTGACTATTGGTATCAGAGCTAATCTCTGGTCGGAAGTGCACCGACGATGATGTCGGGCCCCTAAGGGGGGTGGATTGTGACATCCCACATCTCCTAGGGGAGTGATCCTTAAATGTATATTCTCATCCCTACCTTGCATGAGGCCTTTTGGGAGCTCATTGGCTTCGGGTTCCATCGGAACTCCGAAGTTAAGCGAGTAGCGCGCGAGAGCATTCCCAGGATGGGTGACTCACTGGGAAGTTGCTCGTGAGTTCCCAGAAACAAAACCGTGAGGGAATGGTAAGCTCAAAGCGGACAATATCGTGCTACGGTGGTGGAGCGGGTCCGGGAAGTGATCTGTCCCGGGCCGGGATGTGACAGAGAGAGAGAAAAAAAAGGCGACCATAAATTAAGAAAAAGAAAAAGTAGATGGCTTCCAAATTTAATATATAAAACTCACCCTTATCAAACTTACATCAGTGTTAATAGTGTAATTCATATATGTAGATATCACACACGTAATTCACTATACTCTTCCTTCTGGTTTCAACTTGATACAATTTGCTTCCATTTCTTCCTATCAACTCCAACTTTTTAAAAGATAACTTTCCTTTCACCAATAATTCATTGTTTACAAAACTTGGCAGTTGTCTTGTGATCCATCTTTTCCGAATCAGATGTAGGTTTTCTTTTTGTCTCTTTAAATTGATCCCAAGCATCCAATCGAAAACATAAGTACAACTTTCTTTTGTGAACAATTTTGGGCCTTACTTCGCTGCCGAACTTGGAATCCTCCGACATGGAGCGGGATAGAAAGACAATGGATTAGGATTTAACTCCCTCCGATGTAACCATACCAAACATCGTCAATTGTTGAGAAACAAATTAAGTTAAGTTTTATGCACATCAGTCTTACAATTCGCAGTCATGCACTGGAAGTTCAACCGTTTCTTTTCAAACACACGGGGTTGGGGCGCAAAGAACTCCATTTCATCGCCGACGTGGTAACAAAGAGGCACACAATTTAAAACAAACAAAAAGAATGAAATCGATCCTCAGTACTCGCTAATCGAGGATATCATAAAGAAATAGCAAAACCAGAAGCCTTTCATTTCACTAGAATAATCTGTTTTCCTTTCACATCTATATAGAAACATAAGAGGGGCAGAGAAAGTGAGGGGGAATCATCACTACCTTGACCCTTCGACTAGTTGCGTGAATTTTTGTGCAGTTTCCGTGCTTGAGACTCAGCTTGCAAACTGCAGTGGCCACACCATATCTATTTCAGAATTTCCTATCAGTAGTATCTTGACTTAGCCTACTGCCAGGAAGCTCCAGGTCCACTGGCCGCGGCTCTAGCCTCAGCCAGTGAAACGGCCATGGCCAGCATCATCTGCTCCTCAAAACTCTCGGGAACGATAGGGCCTGGGGAATTTTGAACATCCCCCTCAATCTCACTCCCTGTTGGTGGTGCGGATGTACCTCCCACATCTTCTGTTGTGTCGGAACTTGCATAACTCGTCCGTGTTGTGTCGGCATTCAATTCTCTGTCATCCTGCGTCGACGCCATCCTGTGATTGATTGACATTTCAGAAGAGGTCACTGCAGTTTGATAATTCCCGGGTTCTCTGTCCACCCTGTTGGAAAACCTGCTAGCGCCAGGAACCATACTAACCCCCGACACATTGTCGCCAGGACTAGTGGAGGATTCTCCACTCGTTTGCTGTCGTTCAGCAAGGGCAGCTATTGCACAGGCAAGACCCCCCGATGGTGAAGATGAACCGGAAACTGAAGCCATGGCTTGTGAGACAAGGTTTTGTCTTGTGACAAATTGTTCAGACGGAGCAGCATCTACGTAAGATGGAGACTTATGTCTCCCATTCTCCTGAAAAACAAAATTGTTGTGCAATACAGAAGAGTTGGAAGGCCGAAAAATTTACATAATGGATTAACAGATACATTTTATAAAATAAAAAAATAAAAAATAAAGGAAAAAGGAAATTAAATAGGCGTGATCCTGGTACAAAGGAAGTATACAAGAGAAAATACCCCAAGAAACTAATATCGAGCAAAGCCAAAACTTCAATAATCTCCCAGTCACTCAAATTAGCAATTATTGACTAAATGACAACTTTTATTACATCCACTTATATTTAACGTAACACAACCAATGCACACACATATATCTAGTATCTAAAGTGAGGTATAAACTTCACATACACTACTAAATTACTTGTAACTATCACAAATCAAAACAGTTATCGGTTGCATCATCAATGACAACAACACCAAAACATTTGAAATACTCGAGGAGGTGTACGCACAACATGACGTATTCATGTTCAAAATATACATATTTTTTAGATAATTGCTGTAAACAAGATTCCTATGGCTGGATAGAAAATGTTGTGTTCATTATGTTATATCACTTTAAGAGTTTTACATCTAGGAATATAAATGTTTACAGAATTTTGAAACCAATAGCCAGGATGCAATCAACAAATTTTGAGAACAGCAACAATATTTTCTCCGTTGAACTCTTTTCATCCGTATTAGAAATACTGCATATTTCTTATCTTTCCTAGTAACCACTCGTCTAAAGTTCTACACTAAAGATTAAAGTAGGATTATTCAATATAAAGCTTAGATAATTCAACCATTATCTACATAGAGATATCTTTAACTCAAATAGTTTGATATGAGGGAGCTTCAACTCAAAAGAGTTTATTTATGTCTGATATGCATGTCAAAAGTACAAGCTCCAACGCTATACATATTACAAACTGAGCATTTCAGCCTCAAGGATATGCAATTCACAACTCTCTGTTCACGTAAGCATTCTTGCCTTCATTTCACTATTGGGTGTCACCGTGTCAGTCAAGTATATCACTACGTACTAAGCTCCAGTTAAAAGTACTCATTAAAAGTCTCATTACCTTCATAGACGCACTTAAAGACCACATAATAGATTTCAAAGTAAATAAATAAGTTAAGAGAATCATCAAAAAGCATTTGGTTTCAATTTGAACAGTGTAACACATGGTTTCCATACAGTTCGTAATGAAGCTTATTTCAAACAGGACTCGTGATTTCAACAAATTTACAACTTTTACCTGAATAGAAAGCCAAACTGCTTCCATGACCATTATTTCCTCAAGATCCAGATCGAATTCATCCTCCCTGCAGTTTCAGAATTTAAAATAGAAATTAGGATCATGGCAGGCAATCAAGTTGTGCCATATCATGCTTGAGTCGTATTCAAATTGTCATGTATCTTGTAAAACAAACACTCATAAGAGCCTTTTAATCTAAAAAAATCTGGCATGTATGACGTGAAAAGCCAGATAATTCCATGGTGAAAAATGTTAATTTTTCCACAAACAATTGCACTACATAGGTACAGACATGGAGAAAGGTGCATGCATAACTGGTTGTGATATGGGAAACCTGAGAACCCATTCAACTCGTTAAAGTTCCATGAAGATATGGAAACGTATTCTGACTATTATGCTGCAGTAATTTCCTCCTCTTTTGTTTTCTTTTTATTCTAAATGCAAACATATATTTTTCTAATCTACAAATTAGGGCAAGATAACACAAGTAAACAGATGTTTCATTCTCATATTTCGAATCCCAATTTGTTCCATTGTTAAACACACAGACCAGAAATAAAAAGATAAATTAAAGTAAATTAAAATGTACACCTGTACACCCTTGGAGGTGGCGGTTGGGTACACATTGACACAGCACATGAATCTTGAGAAGGAACTATTTCCTCTCCTTCTTCTGGAGAAGTGGAGGACCGAACTGCCAGAAAACTTTGTCATTACGTAAACAAATGAATACCTGTACATTAATAGAATCTGCAATCTTATTGTTAGCATACCAGTTACTGAGTTGTATTCATCTTCCACAGGTGCCATGCTTCTTCTTGGAGAGCTTATTTGTCTTTTCTGCATTCTTTCTTCTTCATCCTGAAGTTCTTGCTGCCGCATCCTAATTTTTGCTTCTATGACTCTTTGTTCTTCCTGCAGAGTTTTCAGAAATGTAAATAATTTTCAAGTTCCATCCAGTGGACAAAATCAGTAGAACAAGAATCCATAAATTCAAAATAAAATAAATTTTTTTTATGACACATCTATGCTTACAATTTGCTCCAGGCCCTTCTCTTCCTTTGTTTTCACACCACGGAACTCCACAGCATAATTGGTGGTTTTACAAAAAGGGCACCTAATTATGCTAAGTAAAACAAGCACAAAGAGCTGAAAGTAACAAATGAAAAATGATAGTTTTCACATTTTAAATTTCAAATTGCACTTCAAAATTTGAAGGTATAACATCAATAACAAAGGATACTGCGTAGGACGAGTTGAATTAGGAACTTTCATCTGCAGGAAACACTCTGCAAGGAAATGGAGGTTAATCAATTCACATGCAAATATTTACAGCCGACATATCAAATGTAAAAATTTGCATGATTGTAACCTGTACAAATGCCTTTCATGCAGCATCTTGATCTGTTAAGACTTGGATAATACTGAAACAAGAAAAGAAAAGGATGGAATAGGATAGTCAGAAGACTTACACAACAACAATAATTACAAAATAAAATTCAATTTAACTTTTTTCAGAAATTCAAATTCTGTGAGTTCTTCACAGAATGGTTTCCAAGAAAAAATTAAAAAAAATAACTTCCCAGTTACAATGTACCAGAAATGTAGCAAAAAAAAATTGCTTTAAAATTTCAATTTAGTTCTGTATGGTTCAGGAAACAGAAAAATTGAAGGGAAATTGAATTTTTGAGTAAACTTCAACTTAGTTAAAACCATAGAGTAAATAGAAGGTAATGTAGTTTCCTCCACCTACTATTCTTCAATTAAATAAAGCAAAGGACAGAGGACAAAGAATACCAAGAAGGAAAGTACAAGAACAATAAAAAGGATCACGGTAGAAGTCAAACCAGAAAGCAAATTGGACATTCTTCATGATCGAAAGTGCATTCTTCATCTCCAGGATAGCAAGGAGCAAGCTTGGACTCAAGTATGAGCTTCTTCAGTTTCTTATGATCCACATCTTTGTGGTGGTAAAGCCCCTGAGGCCTTGTGTATTTCTCATCAATCACCTGTCTCCTTCTTCCGAGCTTATTACCCATCCAATATGATTCTCTTCTTCTCACTTATTCTTCAATTTGTGAATACAAATAAATGACAGTAACAAGAATAACATACCAGTTTCTCGCAGTCAAATTTCTATGAAGAACAAAACATATTATTGTACAGTCAACAGTACTTTGGAAAACTTCAACGAGAAGCTAGAATGTGGTATTAACTATTGTTTTACAACGCATTTAGCAAACCAGTAAAATGCTTTCAATTGAACAGCCAACATTTGCATCCAAATGAAACCCTCGGAATCCTGCAGTGGATTAAGACAAAAGCAACAGCCTCATCATAAAGTCTCGTATGACAAGCTTTACAGCAAAGAATTCAACTGACCTCACTTCGGTGCCAAAACATATTGTCACAATCGTATTAGTAAGAATGCACAAAAAGTAGAAACTAAACATAGAACTTGAAGTCATCCAAATGCTTTTCTTTAGGAACAAACGAGCAAAGAATTAAGTAGAATACGCGCAAAGACTCCGAACAAAATTTCAAACTACAATCAAGCGCACACACTGCAGCAAGAACCCTAAGAAACCTAACAGAATACCCCGAACCATGTCGTCTTTACTAAAGACGCTACGTCTGCACTTCAATTGACGGCAATTTTCCTCCTCTAAATAACATTGCCAGAATTGTAAAATCGAAAGTGAAGACAAAAAACTCCGAAAAGAAGCCCCGAACTCCATTACAAGAACAATGAAAGCTCAACAAACAAAGAACATGAAGCACAGGTCCACTGAAAACGCGGCACTCGGCGGAGGAACGTGAAGAACCCTAATTTAAACGGCGGCAGCACTTCGAGTTCCAAGTCCCAATTGGCAACAATCTGCTTCCAAAACACAACTCGGCAGCAGCAAAAACACAAAAATCGAACCCAAACCCCCCAAAATTCACTTCAAAATTCAAAATTTCCACTTCCAAATTCCAAAAAGTTTCAAAGAACACAATAATTACGAACGACCGAACAACAGTTTAGCCGGACGCAAAGCTTGCAATTAAGCTCAAAATTCAGAAAAGCAGTAACAATAAGCAACCGGAAACCAAGTAACGAACCTTGGAATTCTTGAGAGCAGAGAAGAACACTTCCGGATTTTGGAGAGAGAGAGAGAGGAAGGAGAGAGAGTCTCTTGGGGAGAGAGAGGAAGGAGATGAAGTCGGAAGAATTGGTTGTTGACGAGAACAGGAACACGATTACAACTTTCTCTCACAGTCACAGAGACAGAAATTTCCTCTTTTTAATTTAATTTTTTAAAATAAATAATAATTTCGATGCTTTTTTTATATATTTTTGTAATGTTTGTGTTTGTTTTCTTTCGGCCTCCGTGGTGTATCCGACGGAAAGTTTAATACAAAATTAAGAGAGAGAGAGAGAGAGAGAGAGAGAGAGAGTCGGCAGCAGGCAAGGCGAGGCAGGCAAGGGACGGTGGAGTAGCCGACGAGTCAAGAATCAGTAAAAGCAAGAGAAGCTGTTTCCCTTCCACGCGCCTCTTTTCCCGCGTCCCTCTCACTCTCGCTTCTTTTCTTTTTCTTTTTTTTTTGGTCTGATATTTTATGCTTTTGATTTTTGGGTGTTGTTTCCGCCTCGCCTTCTTCGCTGTCTTGTGCTTGGCCTGTTGAAAAAGTATAAACGACGATTGTACGTCTTCATTTGTTCTCTCCCACCACTCGCAATTTGTCTCATGAATAATGATCATTAGGTTTTGTTTTATAATAGGGATGGATGTTGGATGATAATATTTGATTTTTCTTCAATGTTAGGTTAGAGTTAATTAATTCGGAAAATTTTTTTTTTTACTTATTTTTAATTGTTTTGAGAAACAAAATAACATTAAGAGAGGGAAAAACTCTCAGAACACCCAAGGCCTCTAGAGCCTTGGTTTCCAAATTATGTTAAGGAGTCCCTTAAACATGTGACACTGATTATCATCAATTTGAATTATGTGAGCTGATTTAACTGAGAACTCCCCATTAGAGGTAGGGCCCCAAATAAGCTTATCTTCAACATCACTGATCGGGATAGGAATGGTTAAAATTTTATCAACAACATCCACTGGTAAGAGTTGGTTAAGGAGATCAACATTCCAATTTTTATCCAGCATCACATTGCTATCTTAAAGGTTCTAGTCAATAAGATGTTGGGATTGAATGGCAATGATATTGGATAAGGGGAAAGAAAAAACCCAATTATGAGACCAAAACACAATGTTTTGACCATTTCCCGCAGATCATCTCATTCCCATCTTCACAATATGTCTTGCTACTAGAATACCCTTCCAAGCTGCTAAATGATTTTGCTTGCAATTTATATTCCAAATAGATTTATGTCGTAAATAATTCGCTTTTACAATCTTTACCCACTAGCTATCATCATCATTGATAATTTTCCAAACAAGCTTAGCTGAAAAAGCAAGATTGAATTTTCCAGCTTTTAAGGATTAATATAATCCTATATATATTGTAATATGTTCTATACATCAATGCAAGGAGTCATAATTCACACATCAATACAAGATGTCTACATAGCTTAGCCCCTCGCTTTGTTGACCTGCACGTCTTAATCATGTTCGCTTTCACATATCTCTTTATGGTCTCAAACAGGCTCTTCGTGCTTAGTTCAATAGCCACCATTATTTCCTCTTGTACCTTGGATTTACTCAGAGTATTGCTGACTCCTCTCTTTTTATATTTAGGCGTCTCACTCACACTATATTTTTGCTTCTTTATGTGGATGGTATTGTCGTCACTGGTAGCTTTTCAGATCTTGTTACTCAATTTGTTGATCTCTTTGGCAATCAATTTGACATTATGGATTTGGCCCCTCATTTATTTTCAGGGATTAAAGGCTATATGTTCATATCTCAGTACATGAGTGTTCCTCGCATTACTCTCTTGATCGCTGCTAAAAGGATTATCGAGTATGTTAAAGGTGCTTTAGACTTCGGCATTCATCTGCGTTTTCATACCACTACTTTATTTGGTTATTCGGATGCTAATTGGGCGGGTTGTCCGAACACTCGGTGTTCACTAGTGGTTATCTTATTTATTTGAGTTTTGCTTCCTTTTTAATGAGTTTGGGGTTCGATTGACTACTACTATTTTATTACATTGTGATAATTTGAGTGCCACTTATCTTGCCATTCGTCCAATCCATCATGCTCGCACACATCACATAAAAACTCAATTATCTTTTTTGTCTGTGAAAGGTTGCTTTTGGTAGTCATCATGTTTACTATATTCTCTCTGCTGATCAACCAGCCAATTTTCTCATTAAAACTCTTCATCAGCCTCGTCATGCCCTACTTTGTTCCAAACTTGTCTGATTCAGCTCGTCCAATTTGCATGGAGAGGGGACGGTGTTAGATTAGACTTAATCAATCGAAATTCTTCACTATGATTGCAATATGTATATGGGAATGTCATTTCAAATTGTAATTAGTGTAGGATTCCTACCTAAATAGGGATTAATAGAACGCTATATATATTGTAAAATTCTCCACACACCAATACAATGAGTCATAATTCTACATTCAATTAATTAACAATCATTATTTTTAGACTTGGTTACTGACACACCCGACCCTGATATTCACCAAACACCAGGGTAGGCACGTGCTGG
The DNA here is from genome assembly GCA_015708375.1 of Cydonia oblonga. Taxonomy (NCBI): domain Eukaryota; kingdom Viridiplantae; phylum Streptophyta; class Magnoliopsida; order Rosales; family Rosaceae; genus Cydonia; species Cydonia oblonga. The sequence goes on along the minus strand of JADOBS010302840.1, from coordinate 2,791 downwards.
CTGACACTAGAAGGTGACGAAGCCATATTAGAATGCATAAGAACTAGAAATAAATAAGACTTATAAATTTTTAAATGTAATTAATATGCAAATGAGGAACGTGTTCAGAGATACAACTAATTCGAGACACTAGAAAGGAAATAATATAAATTGAATGAGCAAAGGAATGAGTCCTACACCGAGAGGACTCGAAGATGTCGATGCGGAAGTGCCCTGACGCCGGGATTTCTAAATCCTGAGGGGGCGCAAAACAAAACATAAGTGGACCAAGTTGATATATATATATATATATATATATATATATAATACTGAAATAGTTATTCAATAACGTACTACCCCCAAAATTTTATGGAAATTCAATAGTATATTATGTAATAGGTTTTTCCGAAAACCCTAGGATGCCATAAAATCTTTGATAAAAAATATATCGTATATAGTGTGCTAAATAGTGGTATCATAATCGACCCGTAGGTCCTTACATCACCCGACCCGTAGGCCAAATATAATATATCTTCCGACCCCCTACATCACCCGACCCGTAGGCCAATATAATATCTTCCGACCTGTAGGCCCCTACATCACCTGACCCATAAGCCAATATAAGTATCATCGCCTGTAGGCGGAACAGTGACCACTAGATAAGCACAAAAACATTGAATATACTATTTCCAACATACGTACATATATCTCAAAAACATCCTCATAGTATATAGTCATCTATCATATATACTACAAAGAAGTGTAAAAACATGTTCATAAATAGTATATAGTCATCCATCATATACACTATAATGAACATAAATTCGATAAAGTATGGTATTCCAAAATATTCTCAGTAAAACTTGATAATCATAAAGTGTAAATCTAATTTACTCCTAAAACGTAACCATTAAATCATGCTTTTCATGTATGCATTTCTAATAATAAAACATGCATTTTAGAAGGGGCCTACTCATAGATACTTTGCCGTCGAAGCGCCACGCAAACTAGCGAAGACGAAAATTGCCACAATATATGCACCTAAGCACAAAAGGGTCCAATTAATAAAACTCTATTAAAACAATTGAATTTGGGAAAACGGACGTAAAAAACGGATACAGGACGTCAAAATTAGCCTAGGAGGAGTCCCGACCGAAACCCGAAAAAATCAATAAAAAGTCAACGGTCAGCTTTGACCAAAGTCAACGGTCAGACCGGGTAAACGGGTCCGAGTCAAGTCAATCAGGTAGGGTCAGGTCAACCGGGTCGAGTCACAAGGGTTTGGGTTGGTTTCGTGTTGGGCCTAAATGAGTGGGCTCAAGCTTGGGCTGGTTATACAGCCTAAGGGTTGGGTCGGTTCTATATTGGGTCTTGGGTTCAGCTTAAAGGGCTTCGGGTTTGGGCTTGAAAGCCCGGCCTAAAGGTTTAGGGCAAGGGTTCAATGGATTAAAGGGGTTAACATGCCTAAGGCCCGAGTTCTAAATGGCCCAAGGCCTAAGTTTAAAAGGGTTTGGGTTAAAGGCTAATTAGGTTGGGCTTTTAATTCAACGGGACCGAATGCCCTAGTTTTCTCGGCCAAAAAGGCAAAGACTTTGTGGGTTTGAGCGAGCCGGCCAGTTTCTCTCCGAGGAAGAAGGCAGAAGCCTCCCGAGCTCTGGTCGATGCAGTCTCCCCGTTCTACCCTACAATTATCCTACTAAAATGAAGATACGAGAGAGGGGAAGAGATTCGTACCTGTGACACACCGTGAGATGGCCGAAGTTGGCCAGACGTCTGCTCGAAAGTCGTCAAGTCTCAATAAAAACTGGAAAGGGGGAAGAACATGCAAGGACGAGTTAGACACCTTTGGTTTTCAACTCAAAAACACAACATCAACCCAAGAATAACTCGAACAAGCAGAATAGAGCAATAACCTCACCTAGGTTTGAGAAATGAAAGCTTGAAGCTCTCGGCTTCAATGACCGATCACTCAAATGGTGCTCTGACGATGCAAGCGAGGATGTAGTCGTGTTCCCTATGTCCCAAAGGTTCAAAATAAGGATTTATGGAACTGGCTTGGTCAGAATTGAGAGGAATGATGGTGGTTCCTTCTCGGAGATAAAGGGAGAGAAAATGCAGAGTGATGGAGAGAACGGAGAAAGGTGAATGAGAGAGATGTTGGGGAGGGAAGAAGTGGGATGCCACGTGGCAGGCAAGGAGAAGGGAGAGCCGAGGGGACCAAAATCAAGGGTAGCCTCCTTAGGCACACCAATTAACACCAAAAAGCAATATTTTAAAACAAATAAAACCCAACGAAAGTGAAAATATGAAAATACCCTTCCGTTACGTAAATTCCGGGATAGGTTGTTACAGTTATAGTTAGGTCGACCCAACATGTCCCTCGTTCTATATTCAAGTTCAAGTCTGCTTGTAATTTGATTAAATTAATTAAAATATCGTTTAAATAAAGAAAACTACCTGAATTAATTTAGTCATATCATGACAAAAGAATTTGGCTCAAAATAAATTTAAGTCACTCTGTGGTGGTGTGGTGGTATTATTTTGAACATGTTAGTAAATTTGCATATTATACATGTACATACATATTTTTCAAAAATATTTTTATTTTTTCATACACATTTTAATGATTCGTTTAATTTCATATTATTATAACTTCAAAATATTACACGTGCATATGTATATTTTTTACGTTTAATTCATGTTATTCGGACACATTTTTTAATAAAGCGTATGAAATTCATATTGTCTATAAGTATTTTTAACATATTATCAAAGAAATAAAAATAAATAAAATTTTTAATGAATAAATATT
>JADOBS010302839.1:0-15505 GCA_015708375.1 Cydonia oblonga | reverse complement strand
GTGTGTGATATATATATATATATATATATATATATATATATATATATATATATATATATATATATATATATCATTGGAATGAGGTGCAAAGTATGTTAGCTAGCTAGCTCGATCGAATGATGTAATTTTGTCCTACCGCCCACTGCCTACTGGTTTCATGGGAAGCATTTGCACAATGTATTATATTCTCAAAATAGAACAAATTTCTTCAAACTAATTGTTTCTGCATACATATATGATAGCACCAGAAAAACGACAGCGGGTTCCCTCAGCATATAACAGGTTTATCAAGTAAGTTTACTTTTAATCGTTGTTTTTGCCACACATTTTGTTGCTACAAGTTATCGACGACGGTAATATTATTATTTAAGAGATGAAATTACCCTTGAAGATGAAATACTGATAAGATAATTAATTTAATCTCTCTCTGTCTCTGCAGGGAGGAGATCCAAAGGATTAAAGCTAGTAATCCTGACATTAGTCATAGGGAAGCTTTTAGCAAGGCAGCTAAAAATGTAAGTTACGGTTGATAACATAGCAGCCATCATGTCTCTCGAAATTTTCATATTTCATATGGGAGGCCTATTAGCTCATTATGATATGGTAGTACTATCAAGTTATATTTTGGTAGTATATATTAGAACCACCAAGTTGATCCATACTACGTTATAGTGAGGGATGATTTGATTCTTGCCGATCGAGAACCGATGTAAGTATTTCATCTATAAGAATATAAATCAATCTTTGGCCTACATCATAATAATAAGGATGTGCTATCCACACACCTCTTTTTAGTTCTCACACACCCTTATAATTTTCGGTCATCAGATCAGATGAATTGAAGAAGATCAAAGGACTAAAATTAACAAGGAGTGTGTGGATAGCACACCCCTAATAATAAACATGCCTAAAATTTCACTCTTTGTTATTATATGTTTTGGTTTCATCACTTGGGTGGTTGAATACATGAACATATAGAAACGGGGAATATTAAAATCTTACTTCATATAGACGAAAGCTTCAAAAAAAAAAAAAAGTTTTAAAAGTTTAATAGGTCAATAAATAATTTAATATTTCAGCATAGGTTGATGCTCATTTCATTTTCTAGTAATTGAAACAATATTCTTGTCCAACTAAGTTCAATATCGCTTGTTAAAATTTCACTTCATTGACATCTTACAATATGATTGACCCAATAGTTTATATTAAAAGTATTTTGTGACCTAAAAATGACCCCGGGGTTAAAGAGGAAACTGACGGTTTGACAAGTCCTTGGAAAAATAGGATCCTCTACTTGTGTTTGCTTTTATCATGCTTATATAAAAAAGAACTACTTGTTTCTGGATTTAAAAGTTATGTATTTTGGGTTTAGGGTTTAGAGGTTTTCTGAAAAACAATGTAATGAAAGTATAATGCATAATTTAGGCATAAAATTAGTGTTATACAAACTTCAAAAGCCAAAGTAGAGAAGACTTGCGTTGCGTGGGGAATGTTAGTGATTTCCCACTATATTCAAATTGTTATTACCGGTAATATTTGAAGTTATGAAATTAGGGATTCTTCCAGTTTCATGTAAGTTTCTCCTCCTAGCCTTAGGTAGTCGTAACTATCACTAATAGTAACAATAGGAAATTAAGGTCGATCAACATACAAATTCTGTTAACAAATGATTGAATATTTTTTTCTTTTTTTTTGCAACTGTTTTTGGTGCTTCAAAAATCTTGTTATACACTACACAAGTGCATTTTTTTGTCCAAGTATAGAAAGTTTGGAGTATAAAATGAGAATTGAAATATCAATAACAATTCCCTTTTGTTAATTTAACTTAATTAATTCTATAAAAGGCCAAACGTAAAATCAGCCCAGCAAGATAACAGAAGGTCAAGCTCTCAAAATAACTTATCCATGGACTTTTGCAATTTGAAGATTATAAGTATACTTATACAAAACTACATGTGAACTTTATTTATGATAGTAACATATACAAAACAAGGATGGAGATTGGATTTTATGTGGATTGCCTGTCAGTAATTAGTATCTGAGTCCTGACGATTAATAACAAATTAAGTATGTGAAGTCAAGACTGCAAATTTCCTTGATGGTTAAGCACGGTTAATGATTATTTTGATTAAAAGTTAGGTCAATGTTATTTATATGCACAAGATTTGGATCAGTACATCCAAAGGACAAGATTTTAGCAATTGTTTATTAACACAATTGTCCCATATTGGAGAAGTAAATATCCATTACATTAAGTGGCCGGTAGCTCGCCGTAAAATTGCATTGAGACATTTTATAAAAGTTTCAGTCTGTTTTTGGGTTTTTTTTTTTTCATATAGAAATTATTCATTAACTCGAAGATAAAAGTACATTCAACTTAGACTTAATATATGTAGAGAGTTTCGTCGCTCAACTTCAAATAAAGGATGATCTAAAGAAAGTGCAGCTCTAGCAATGGAATAAGCTATTCATTATTGCCTTCTCTAGGACAAAAGGAAAGGTCTCTAAATCAAAAAAAAATTAAGCACAGCTTTAGCCTTCTCATTGTCCTCAACCAGGATGTAGAAGTTAGGCTTAAGTCCTTCTTGCCACACCGCATGAATGGCGTTCTGAGCATCACCTTCAACTTGATTATATATGTATTAGGGTTTAGGTTACTTAGAGTTGCTTCTACAATTAATATTGATATGTTCTTTTAGCTTATCATACATACTTTTTTGGTTACATTGGAAGTTTCGAACCCTTGACCTAGCTTACTCCAATCCACCCTCACCACTAGACTAACCCCAGTGGCTTAGGCTCATACATTCATTTGTAAATATTGAAGTAGGATTGAGTGACCATCAATATGCAGATATATGTTCTAATTAAGTTCAAACAGCTTATTATCTTTCAGACATATGCGGCCACATTATATACCATTATACCAATTAATTTCACATTTTCTCCCTTTAATTAATAAGATATCGAAGCAAGACAGTAGTAGTATAAAGGTCACCAAATAATTTGATTTATGAACATGAGCACAAATTGCAGGCATCCTCATTGTACAAAGTATAACACTCTTTTAATAGTCTGCAGTATGAATTATGTGCATTTTTCTTAAACGATGTGCAGTATGGAATTATGTGCAGTGTTAAGGGTAATTAGAGAGAATACATTTATGATATAATGTGAATGTGCTAGTCAGAATAAAACCTATATATATCAACTGAGAAAATGGTCGTTTGTGTTGCAGTGGGCACATTTTCCCCACATTCACTTTGGATTAAAGCTGGATGCCAACAAGCAACCAAAGCTAGACCAGGCTTTTGCAGGAAAGGGAACTTAAAAGTCTAATGGCTTGTACTAAAACAAACTGGTATACAGAAAATACCCCCTCCCGTGAGAAGTACCTGCAGGCTTCTCTCCCTCTATATATATGTATGTATGTATGTATGTATGTATGATGCAATTACTTGAAAATATTGAGGTTGATGAAGTCTCCTGACCCTGTAGCTAGGAAACCTCTTTAGAACCTCACTTTTGTTTACTACCTATAACTACGCGTTTAAATTGATTTTCCCTGTCTAAGAAGCAAATATTGCTCCTGTGATTCGTTCAGGTTGAACATATTTTAATCTTTTAAGTAAACAGTTAAATATGCATTTGTTGGATTACCAAGCATACTCTCTCTCTCTCTCTCTCTCTCTCTCTTGGTGGAAGGACCACAAATAAATTAACCAATGTGATATTCCATGCATCTGGGACACCACCCGGAGGACCATAGGTTAATACACATCAATATGTTTGGCTGTTTATAATTTTACAACCAGCTTATCAGTACTGTATTCGAGCTGTCATGACTAAAGCAACACGAGATAGAGGGAGAGATGCCACTATTCATAAGATATATAGATGATGCAGACGTTCTTGCATGTTTCACCCGTCTTTTACTGAGAGAAAGAGAGAGAGCTCAGAGAATTATTAATAGGAGAAATTAGGTTCTCATCCTTTCTTTTGCTGTTCCATTGATTAAAATTTTATTTCTTTTTTTTTTTACCAAAAAAAAAAATCCTATTTCTTTTCAATTTTTTTATCAAGGTCCTTGGGTATTAATAACATCATCAATTATTTCAATAATAATTTTTTTTATTTCTGAATATGTTCATTTAATGTTAAAAATGTTACAATTAGTATATTTATATTTATGACTAAATTTTTTATCATATATTTTTAGTTTTAGTTTGTACCCATTTTTAATTTGTAATTCTTTTTTAATTTGTACCCATATATTAATTTCTTTTTGTGCCCATATTTTTTAAAGTTTATTTGTATTTGTACCCATATATATTTTTTTTATTTGTACTTTTTATTTTGCTAAATGTACCCATGCTAGTTATATGTACCCATTCATGTAAAACTTTTAAATCTTAAAATGTACTCATTCTTAAATATACATATTTGTTAGATGTAAAATGTACCCTTTTTTTATATAAAATCTATTCAATTTTTTTCTAATCCATTTTTAAACTTATATGGGTGCATTCTTTTTTCTTTGATTTTAAAATGTACCCATGTCAAGTTTCATCAAAGAAATTTACTAATGTTATTAAGTCTTTTTTTTTTTTTTGTGATTTTGAAGAATGTACCCATGTTTTGATACAATAATTTTTTTGGTTAATTTTGATGAATGTACCCATGTTTATTTATATATACACACACACAATAGTATATTTATATTTTAATATTTTAATCCCACAAATTATGGTTTTTTTTAACTCATTTATATAAACTAACACACACCGACCTAAATCAAGGCATGTTGGCCGTCATGTGAGAGTGACGTAACTATGTGCGCAGTGCGGAAACAGAAATGATATAGAGAATTACGAGTAAATAAAAACCAAGCTACGAAAAGTGCTAGCTAAGATAAGGTACAAGTGCGAGATTAAGTATGATTGCACATAACCAGAGCGTAAATAGCCTAAGTGCAGTCTAGCAGAACGAATACTAATTATACAACATCCAAAGGTGATCCTACATTAGTGATAATCTGTCAGAACCATCGTTACTTCCTCGCACGCCACCAATTAGCAATCTTACCTAGAACTTGGAGGGGCACAAAACAGAAAGTGTGAGTGGGCAAAAACAAAGCTTTCTAAAACCATTTCATTTATCAAATGTTCTAACCCCTCGCCGTAAAACTTGTATAATTTCCCAGAAAATAGAATACATACTATATCAAAAATCATACTCAGGATAAACAAATCCAAATGAATACCATGCTAAATATCTCAAAATGATGCAACACAAATCCCAGTGAAGTATATCAATGAAACATAACATATCAACCGGATCCACCTAAAGTGGCCTATACGGCTGAATCTATAGCTCAAACAAGTATGTCTGCACACGAGTCGAAACCACCTAAAGTGGTATGTACGATAGGACTGGGTGTAATAAATACGCTTAAGTGCTACAATCACGTGAAGACTGTGCGAATGATCGCGGGTCACCTACTAGTCGGAACCACCTATAGTGTCTGTACGACAGGACTATGCACCTAACTTGGATCCAAGGTGAGCGTGTGTTGCGGGAGGTGAACATCACATGAAGGACTGTGCCCTGGCCCGGGCGGGAGCACTAACACGGGGGTGCAGGTGTATGAGCTCTAAATGAATCACATTTAAAATAACCATGAAATCTCACATCCACAACCTATAAACTTACCGGGCACTTACCTGTGCGTCTGCCATACCAAACATAAATACATGCAACTAATAATGTGCGCATTACATATATAAATACTTAGCATGGTATTTCAAAACATATAATCACTTAATCGAATTTCTGGGAAAAATACCAAGTATATATGTACATACTGAAAACCAAAAGCCCATTCACTGGTATGTAGAAGGGTCGTAGCCCCTGAGCCTTAACTGATTATGCTCGTCCTCAGGATAGGTCTCACCTATATATGAAACAACTATTTAAACGTTATTTTAGAGCACATAAACAAAGCTAGGTAATAACTTCTCATACATTGCTCAATTGGGGTATTTGAATATACCACTGTGATCTACTTTACCCCATGAACATCCCCAAATTTTTAGGAAAATTTGCCGACCACCCACGTGCCCTCACGCGACAGTGAAGGCACGGCCACACGCGCGGCCACGAACAAACATGTGCCTGGCACACCAAACGGAATCTTTAACGCCGTTAGGGAATATTCCGTTAAAAAATAGGATATATCGTTAAATATACCTAACACCGTTAGCATATTCCGTCAACTTTGACAGAATATTCTTCTCCTTCTTCCTTAGCTCGCCGGAGTTCGGCGTCGGTCCCTCTACATTTGCCGGTTTCTGGAAACAAGTTCAAACCTTTATATCTCATCCAATTCTCAACCAAAATTCATGAAATTTGTACCAAAATGAAGCTTAGGATGAGAGGAACAAAACCTTACCACTTTTAGGTCCTAAAACTCACTGGATCTCGTCAGAGAAAGCTTGATACTTCGGCTACCTCTGCAACTCACTAAACCCGAGCTTCCTAACGTCCAAAACCTTTCAAAATTCTTCCCTAAGCTTCGTGAACAAGTTCTAAGGCTCTCTAACACCTCCAAACTCAACAAACCTCCTCGATCACAATGGATGAACAGTGCACCTCATCAGGGTTTTCTAGTTCTCGAGTAATCGAAGTCTTCACGTCGAACTAAATATATGGATGAGCTCCTGAGCTCACAAGGAACACAAAAACAACCTTCTTGACGTCGATCCGTGCATACAAGGGTTAGTTTGGAAGTTGTCTGCACAATTGTACGGAAAATGGATAAAAGTTGAGAGGGAGGAGAGAGAGAGAGTCAATGGGAGAGTTAGGGTGTGTGTGTGGTCCTAGTTTGGTCACCAAACAAAAAAACAAAAAATAAAACTAAAAATCTAATTGGGTCCAATAATTTAGGAAAAAACATGAATTGGACCACAACCAAGGCTTAAACCACACCACTCCACACAACATTCAAGGGTATAAAAGTCATTTCACACTATCAAAAATATATTTCGGGACGGGCTGTGACATAAACAACTAAAATTTCTAATTTTTTATTTAAAAAATATAGTAACGTACATAGAAATAAATTATCATATTAATTTCAGGGATCTCGATCAAAAATTAAAAACCAACAAGGTTTCAATCAAAGAATATTCATAGTTAAGGACCGCATCCAAAGTCTCCCTTATTAATATCTATTTTTTTAATGCACAGACAGTGAGATGTCGTTTCATTTGATCAGATTCATAATTTTCATATTGGAAAATTTAGTACTAGCCTTAGGTTTGGAAAACCTATTTGTGTTTTGATAGGGTTTTTACCACCTGCAAAAGTAGGGATAAAAATACTTGCAAGAATTCAAGGTTATCGTAGTATAGCAGCTCAAACAAGGTCGTTCTCCAGAGGGATTGAATGAATAATTTATGCAAATACCAAATCTTAATTAACTATTTGAAAACAAAGTTGGAAGATGTTGATTTTATGACCTAAAATATTAAAAACGAATTTAATTAAAAAAATTAAATAAATTGGGAAAGTAAAGAAAACAAAAGAAAATAGTTTTGAATATCAATTTGAGCACTAGGATTCCGCCGTCACCTTAACAATCCTATGTAGTTCTTTTAATTACTTATGAATTACACATGCATATTTTGAAGGTTAGGTTTTCCTAAAGTATGCCCTACTTGGAACCTCCAACACATAACGTATATCTAACATGCTACCCGTCCGTGGTGTCCATCCTAGGTGAAATTACAACTATCAATCACAAGAAGCAATTCTTAATTCCCCGTTGGTATTCCGATCGAATTGCTTCTAATTACTTATCTAAACATCCTAAGGGTCGCGAATCATTAAGATATGGAGATAGTTTAAAGCACTGTGATTAATAATTCAAAGTATGCATGTATAATATCATAAGCAATTAAATAAAAACTACTGAAAATATGACTTTAGCCCTTGAAACTTAATTTTTTCAACATAAAACACGACATAAGTTTTTTACTCGAATAAAACCCATTGACTAGATTCTACATCAGCAAATTCATTAATTATATTTGACTTACAAAGTGTAAGGGAGAATTAATGATTTTACAAAAAAAAAAGAAATTAATAAATTCATTGCCTACTATATAATAACAATAAAACATGCCTAATAAATGTAGTAATACATGCTTAGTTAAGTCAATAAAATTATATTTTACATATAAATGTAGGTAAATTATTTCTCTCTCTCTCTCTCTCTCTCTCTCTCTCTCTCTCACACACACACACACACACACACACATATATATATAACAACAACAACAACAACAAAAATGCCTTATATACAAAAAAAAATCATGCAAAATAATTTACCTACATAATAAAGCAAACCCAATATATGCAAAATACATGCAAAATAATACACCTACATAAAAAAAAAATTATTTTATTCAATACTAGTTTACCTATTATTTGTACATATAATAATAAAATGTGCCCAATATATACGGTGATACATAAAAAATAAAATACCTACATAATAAAGAAATGTTATTTGATTCAAAATTAATTTACTTACAAAATAAAGCAATTTTATTTTATTCAAGATTAATTTACCTATTATTTGTACATATGTCTTATAATAATAATAAAATGTGCCAAATATATGTAATAACACATGAAAGATAAATTACCTACAAAATAAAATCAAAAAGTGTTGTTTGATTCAATATTAATTTACCTGCAAAATATATGTTATTTGCTCATCATAAATTTAAATATAGGCAGATTAATTAGTTTAATATGTTTGATCATATATGTAGTATTGTGCATGTGTGTGTGTGTGTGTGTGTGTGTGTATGAACGTATAGTAGTATTATATATATAAGTAAACTATATATATAGTACTGCTACACGTTCATATAGGTAAACTATATATGTATATATGTATATATATTGAGCTTATGACATTAATATATACATTTTAACGTATATGTGTGCTTTAGGGGTAATAATATGTGCAATAAATATATTTTCATTGTAGTTAAAGTGAGTAATAATATTTATTGAATTTATTTTGAATAATAGGTCAATTACTTCTATACTTGGGAGTCATTTTTAAATTTGGGTTTTATTTGGATGTTTATAACTAGATGAGTTTTTGTCTAGGAAATAAGAGTTGGTAGGGTCTATATCTAAAGAACCCTAAAAACTACATATTCATGGCATCGCCCTAGCAAACGAAAATTAGTTATGAACAACCATAAAACAAGAGGAATTTTATTGAAATAGAAGAAGGATAGAAAACACTTAGAAAATAAACTTCAAAAAACTCTCTAGAGTAGTCCGTGCGTTTCCACCCCTTTTGTGAGATCCCACATTGCCCAGAGGAGTGGATCCTCTAAGCCTTATATGTATATTCCCACCTCCATTTAGCACGAGGCCTTTTGGGAGCTCACTGGCTTCGGGTTCTATCGGAACTCCGAAGTTAAGCAAGTTCGGGCGATAGCATTTCCATGATAGGTGACCCACTGGGAAGTTCTCGTGTGAGTTCCCAGAAACAAAACTGTGAGGGCGTGGTCGGGGCCCAAAACGGACAATATCGTGCTACGGCGGAGTCGAGCCCGGGATGTGGTGGAGCCCGGGTTTGGATGTGACGATTTGGTATCAGAGCTAATCTTTGGCCAGAAGTGTGCCGACGAGCACGTCAGCCCCTAAGGGGGGTGGATTGTGAGATCCTACATTGCCCAAGAGAGTGGATCCTCTAAGCCTTATATGTATATTCCCACCTCCATTTAGCACGAGGCCTTTTGAGAGCTCATTGGCTCCGGGTTCCATCGGAACTTCGAAGTTAAGCGAGTTCGGGCAAGAGCATTCCCATGATGGGTGACCCACTGGGACGTTCTCATGTGAGTTCCCAGAAACAAAACCGTGAGGGCGTGGTCTGGGCCCAAAGCAGACAATATCGTGCTACGGTGAAGTCAAGCCCGGGATGTGGTGGAGTCCGGGTTGGGATGTGACACCTTTAACCCTAATAGCTAAATATCTTATTTATACTAATATAAAATAAAACCCTAAAAGGTACTAGAATAAAACTAGGAACATAATAAAATAATAAAACAAAAAATAAAAGGTTTCCTATTTGAACTAAAATTTAGAGTTCTTAGAAAATTGGACTTTTGACAGACCAAATCAACTCCGATTTGGTCCTAAATGGTCTTTTTTGAAAGAAAAAGATGGCCCCTACAAATAATCAGAAGGAATATTCCTCAAAATATGCCATTTTGATTTCCAAAATATCCAAAATGTCCAAAAACGTCAATCTAGGAAAGCTGTGCACTGGGCCTTAATTTCATTGCCACGGTCAAACGGCTTGGTCAAAAAATCTGAAATTTTGATACAATCATCTTGAAAGGCACACGAATATCTTTCAATTACAATCACTTCAAAATTCATCCGTTTGATCACAAATGTCCTACATTGGAAATATATAACAAAGTATCAAAATTCTATCAAAAAAACCAATAAATTAATACTAAGATTAGGGTAAAATATATGGTATAATATGGACACATCATGTTTGATTTAGGGTATTGTTGATATTGAACGAAGTTAAGCTCGTTGATATTCATTTCGTTTTTGCATTCTAGTCTATATATATGTATGTATGTATGTATGTGTGTGTGTGTGTATATATACATGTTAAAAATGAGGGATATAGAAGAGCTAAAGAAGATGGCAAAAGAAGAGAGGTAAAAGAAATGTATGAGAAACCATAAATGAAATCTAAAATAAAAAAGCCAGTATTTTCACTTTTAAGAATTTTTTTTTTAAAATTCTTCTTTGTTTCATCATTTTCCTTCGTATATAATCACTCCTCCCTCTTCTTTATCCCTTCGTTTTTTTATATACTTCACCGTATACAACTACAGAAAATGAAAACTAAAAACTAAAATTGAAATAGTTATGCACCCAAATATTTAGCTTAGATTTTGCATTTAACCTTTCTCTCAACTCTCGCTCCCCAATAATTTAATACCACTCGATTAAAGTTGATCATCAAACCAAATATTTAACTTAATTAACTTTTCACCCATACAAAATGCTCATGAAACCACAGGTTTAAAATGAAAATCTTACTACTATTTTAACACTAAACAAAATTACTTTTTAGAAAAATTGTCTATAATTTAATCGTTGTTGTAGGCATAATTTACTGAACAATTATGGAGGTCATATAGAGAGAAAAAGGTGCGGCAATAGTAGAGAGAAAGAGAGAGATGTGTAATTGCGGGTGTTTATTCTATTCCACCCCATTGTGCCTTTATTTATAGTAGTAAGATGAGTAAAAACCTTTCCCTTTAGGATTACAATATTTAATAGGTAATCAACTCCTAATAGGAATATAAGAAATATTCCAAGATATATTAGGATTTACACAATCACATTCCTAATCTAATAGGCCTACAACACACCCCCTTGAGTGTGTAAATACTCAAGTAAATGGCGCATTAGGTCTTCAGTGATGAAGCAAGTATAATTGATGAAGTCATCGACACAATGAGCAAATGCGAGTCTCATATCAACGGAAGAATGCATAAAAAAGTAAACCTCACTAAAGCCTCGTTATGGTAAAACCCAAGGTGGGACAAAAACACATAGTCTAAGGAGAAAAGTGAGAAGTTGCATTAAGTCAAAACTATACGTCTTTTGGACGCAAATAGAAGATCTCTCAAGGGTATGATATGCCCAGGATGGGTGCCTCGTTAAAACCTAGTTAGGTAGCAAAAATCCAGTGGGAAAAATGCTCCTAATCGTAGGGAAAAAGAGTACATTAAGATCAAGTGAGTATACTTCTGGATACTCCCCCTGAGTTTGACATAACTTCCAAATGAGAACTACAAGCATTGCGCATGAGTAATTAGGTATACCAATTCCTCGGACAAGCTTGTGGAAGGTTAACTTCAACAGTGACATCACGTAAAGGTCGACAAGGTTGTCTGGGATTGGCTTGCATGATTTCAATCTCATGATGCTTTGCTGATGTAGATGTAGACACAATATGTCTTGGCGTTGACTTCGTTGATGTACCATGGCTTGGTTTGGTTAATACATGCGGTATAATCTTCATGGATCGTCGTTGGGACTCAATGATGGATGAAAAACAACAAGTACTTCGTAATGCTCAACAAGAACTCCTAACCATGTCTCACTTGTGGCGTAGTAAAGTGAGGTGAGTCTTGGAACTAAGGTCATATCATGGACCTCTAAGATATTGCGATATCCTTAATGGTAAAGACATAACCATTTGGAGATTTTACCTTGTGCGGGTTTGATAAGTAACCTGCGTCAGCATAACAAACAAGGCAAACATCATTTCAAGGATAAGGGGGGTTGGATCCGCTCGAGATGTGTTGGGATTTGCCATCATAGTTCATTCAGGGTACGTCTTTAATACAAATTCAGTGGTTGCGTGTAGGGATGGTGTTGCATCTTTACCAATAAATCAACAGTGAAGGAGATGTCCTATCTAAATACAATGAGCTAAGTACAACAAAGTGCAAAGTTGAACTTAGATATGGAATTTCGGATTCCATAACCTGTTCAAAGGTCTCATTTGCATAAAACGTATGGACAATCAAAGGTATACTCAAAAGGTAACACATTTGGGTTGTAGTTCGACTGGTAGACCAAAATACTGTCAGCATAATGCTTCAACTTCAGGTCAAGGCAAAAAAGAGTTTTCTCAAGATCCTTCATCTCAAATTGCAACTTCAGGTGCAAGGCAGTTTTCTCAAGCTCTTCCGGAGTCTTAGTGAGATTCATGTCAACGACATAAATTGTAACTCTAGCAATTTGAAATAAGACTTCATAGTTTAACATGTAAGGGCATAATTCATATCCTTCACTAATGAAATAATCACTTAGACGGGTATACCACATCCATTAGATTGTAAGTGAATGCCTCAAACAAGTTAAGAAGGTGTTCCATGGTTTAGAACTATTTGAACCAGTCTATGTAATTCTTTAGGAACTTACATGTCAATCTCCGTATCTATATCCCCATGGAGAAAACACTAACCACATTTCATAATGCTGCTATCAATCATAGAACATTTTAAGAGAAACCTTGTGCCGTAATGCGTGCATCATATCGCACTATTTCATTCATCTCATAACGCTTCCTTTCCCACTTGTAACATAACAGGGTTACCTTGGGTAGTGTTGGAACGACAGGTCCAATACACACTTTGGTAAGGAATTTCACCTAGATTGTAATTTCGGTTCTCCAATCAGTTCTATGTTGTCACTTAATCAACGGAACACGGTTCAATATCGTCGCTTTTCATTTATGTTAGTAGCTACCATATAAGTGAAAACATCATCGATGGTAATCTCATTTCAATTCCATTTTCTCATCCAAACTAGTATACTGGACCAAGAACTTTAAGTCTTGGAAGCAATCCAGATTAATCTCATGAGATGGAAATGATTTGAGACAACGATCAAGTTTAGATGTATTATTGTGTCATGCCTTCCTTTTCCAGGGAAGTGAATCATACGAACCGAGTGATCTATCATGCTCTAGGCCAACGCAGAATGATTAGCTATCTGTCGGTGTACTGGACCGTCCAACAGAGGCGTCCAAACTGTCCAACAGGGGCGGTACACTCTCTAGGGATGTTGAATCGACGTCTGTTAAGTACGTCTATCCTTGCATGCATGTTTGCATCTGTTATATGATCTCGTCACTTTAGCTAAATCAAAGGAATACGTGTAGAGCAACATTCTGAAAGCTAGAATTTATCGCACATGCTTATCATACTTGTGCAGTATAGGGATTAAGATGAGACATAATAGGCAACATCCACGCAACTTCGCGCCATTCTACAGGAACGTTGACGTTCTTATCTCCCCCTAACAAGGGGAAGCCTGTCTTATTAAAGCGACAACCCGCAAATGAGCGATAAAGATAGTGCGTGCAAGGGCTCTAAGAGAGCTAGTGGGAAGGAGAATCATGATCGACAAAAGATACACATCATTCTTTGAGGACCTATGGTGGTACATTTCGGTAGCGCAACTTGGCACATTGAATGCACACCCAAATCATTAGGTTCGTACCCAAAAACCAACTGTAATGTCAAATAGGTTGGGTGGCAATGGGCCTCAAGGCGGACCAACATAGATGCGTACAAGATTGCATGGCCCTAGGCAGAAATCGAAAACTTGGTACGTTTACCAAAATTTGGGCGATCATTTAAATTGCGCTTTATGATCACTAGGCAAGGCTATTTAGGGTGAACATGGGAATTCGATGTTCAATTATAAACCCAAAGTACATGCAATACTTTATTGAAAACTGTCAATATAAACTCTTCGTCATTATCCAGTCTCCCTGACCTTAAGAGATAAGTAAGGTGGTGAGCCCTTAAGCGGCCATGAGGTTAGCAGCAATGTATGTGGACAAACATGTGACTAGTTTGTTGATTCATCAACCAAAGCCATAAGTATTTATATGGTCCGCATTTTGGTTGGATTAGTCCACATATATTCCCTTGAATCCACTGGGAAAAGGGAGTCGTTTCGTATCTTTGCAAGGGATGATTTAGAAAATCAATTTCCCTAATGAGCAAGCTTGGCAAAGTGTGCTTGTAGGCACAAGATCCTTACTTCTGGTAAGGAGTGAAGGAAATATTTGTTAAAACTAGTTTATTTGAGCAACATCTAGGCATGCAATTAACAATTAAAGGTGGAATCATGCTTGTATGCACTCAAAAACAAAACTTTACCCATGAAATTCAAAGCCTAGTAATTGGGTGAACAAAGACTCAACTCAAGAACAAAGTGAGTTGAAAAATCATATACCTTTGTTGATTCCTCTTTGCATAAGCAAAGGCTAATCACCCAAGGAGAGGGCCTTCATTCCTTGCTTCTTAGCTCCATGGATTTCTTTGATGAGGATGGTTGAAAGGATTCTCCAAGTTCCCAAAGTAAAGAACCTCTAATTTTTCCACACCAAGGAGAGACTTGAAGAAGAGATGAGTGACCTTGGAGGAGGGAAGATTGCTAGCTAATCTCCTCCAAGGGGCCGACCTCCTAGAGAGAAAAGGAGACACATGTTCTCATCCAATTTCCTCAAAGAAACCCTAATGATGAAATAGCTATAAAGTTGCCTTTATACCACCTCACAATGGAGTGGCAAACTTGCATTAATTCAAGTTCACTACCCTTCACTCTAATGGCCGGCCTTGGTGGGTTCATTGGGCTTTGAGGCCCTATGTATTTTTAAGTTATCATACAACTTGAGTTAATGGGCTTGACATTCAAATCCCATTGGGCCTTGCGGCCCAAAACCAACAGGAGGTCTATAATGAACATATTCGTTTGATTAATTAACATATTAATTAACCCTAACCATAAATAATTAAACCATTTAATTATCCTTACTCATCTCCGTTGTTTCTTCAATCTCTACCTTACTCGGTGT
>JADOBS010302838.1:0-15504 GCA_015708375.1 Cydonia oblonga | reverse complement strand
TAAATTTTAGGACAATTGCATGGCACCTAGGTTTGAAATTAAACTTTTTAGGCTTTTTAGCTAAAAAAATGGTATATGAGATTGACATAACTCCTCACTTTGGTTCGTTACAATAAAAATCGATCGAAGTGGTCTCTAATTTTGTCCACTGTAAATCCTTTTGGTCCTTCAGTAAAAAACCAACTTTTAATTTTCTGCTGGGTTTTCTTCTTCTTTTTCATAGTTTGGCATATTTGTTGAGCATGGTATATGATGCTAATCATGATATGATGATGTTCAGATCTGAAAGGCAAGCAAACTAAAAGTTTGGCATATCTTGGGAAGCAATTAAACTTGAAAGTTCAGTAAAGAAAAGTTCAACCTTCCATACACAGGCGGTGATTTAAACAACTCAAATTACCTCCAAAATTACACCCTTTTAGTAGCTATTCCAAAATTCACATTTGCGCAAATGAGAACAAATTGCACATCAATTAATGTTTACGCTTCTTAATCGTACACGGCGGTGCCCACTGATATTTGCTAGCACTATAACACTGTGGTATCTTAATTTTGATGTTTATGTAGATAAGTAGATTACTAAAGAAGAGTGTTAAAATCTGAGGATTATTGTGTGATACTGAAACACTATCATATTATATAACCAAATTATGTGCTATAGTACCACAGATTAATGCTTCTTAATTGTACGCGTTGGCTAATGATTTCGAATTTCATTTTTTAGCTTTTTATACTGCTTTTTTGAGAGCTGATAAAAATTGTAATATATATATATATATTTTTTTTAGTACATCGATATTTTTACATTAAAGGGGAGTTCAGCTAAGTCATACAATAGACAACTTAATTTGGTATCGAATTCGTTATCCACGAGATTCAAACCTAAGACCTCTTATTTCCGAGTGAAGTAATACTACCAAACCGTAGTATGACATAATTTGGATTATATATGATTAGTAAAAGAAGTGTATCAATTAGGTATTATGTGATATTGAAACTACAACTGTGATTTAATCAAATCCATTACGTTCTCTAATACCATATAATTTCGCAGCCCATGGAATTATACCTTCCAGCATTTAGACTTCTAATTACATGCTTTTCACTGTTACAGCTTTGCCAGTGAATTCTAACTACCATCACTTGTTTTTTTTTTGAGCATCACTATCACTTAAGTGATAACTATGAAGATTATGTAATTAATTAAAGCTAATTGCAAGGGTTTTATTTAATTAATTGATCAATAAGCTGACTTAATTGGAAGAAGTGTCCTACTTAGAGACCCTGCCGTCTGCAGGAGTCTTTCACCAAATACAGTAACAACCAATTAGAGTCTTTTAGTAGGCTACTTTTTCACATCATTCAACTAAGTTTGACAGAAACGCAAAAGCCAAAAAGTAACTGATGGATTAGATAAACAGAGACGTGGCTTCTCGGAGTATGTATTTATCATTTTTGGTAAATCCACTGTCTCCATTTTCTTGGACATTTGGCAAGAATAATACTTACATTTCCCTTTTAGATTCCCTTTTAGTAGATGATTTCATTTTTCTACTTGTAAATAAAGTATCTTTATTGTAAAAATTTTAAAATCAGAATCGTTTAATGTTTTATCTTTATTTGAATATCATCTCCATAAAAAAATCATTCAAATCGGATATCATTTGGACATCTAAATGTATTAAATAAATCAATGATTCATCATGAATATACAACTTGATACTCCCGTCATTGGTTTATTTTTTTGAAACAATTGGATGACTGAATGATGTCCGTTTTGAATGATTTTTTTTTGTAGAAATGATTTTCAAATGAAGATTAAGAGATTTGACGGTTTCGATTATAAAATTTTACAATGAAGATACATTATAAGTAAGTAGGGGAATGAACTCATCTCAAGGAGGAATGCAAGCATTATCCTTTGACAAATTAGTCCAAGAGGAATACGATCTCCATTTTCTACGTCAACTCTAGTGGGGAACATAGGAAATGATGAGATCCACTGGGTTTTTATATTTACAGTCACATTTCTATGAAGTTTCTCGTGAAAGTTGATAGAAATTGACCAAATCTAGCAAATCCCTCTCTCAACCAATGTTCATGGACAGCATCAAAGAAAAAACCAATGCTCATGGATATTATAATATCAATTTCTTTTGATAGCGCGGCAAAGTTTATGTGTAGTTGATCCTAGGCCAATGTTTTGCACCATTTTACCAGCAGCAAAACATACACACACATGCATATACATAAGTTTTTAGGGTTAAACCAATAATAAGGAGGGATAAGGTAATGGATGGATCATAGGCATATCACGTATGTCATTTGAATTAGTTCAGAATAATTCCATATTATTATTTGGCATTTTAGTTAAAATGGTCATTGAGATTGACACAACTCTTCACTTTGGTTCATGAGATTTGGAATCAATAAAAGTAGTCCCTGAATTTGTCAACCATCAATCATTTTGATCATTCCGTAAAAAATTCTGTTAAAAAAGGATCAAAATGACTAAAATACCTTCAATTTAATAAACAACGGGCCAAAATGATTTGATAAAAATTGGGCAATTTTGTCATTTTGGTCTTATTTAACGGAGATTTTCACGGAATGACCAAAATAATTGATGCCATACAAACTCATGAACCACTTATGTCGATTTTAAATCTCATGAATTATTTTGGCTAAAAAGCCTTATTATTTTGCCCCAAAATTTTATTCCTAGATGGGATTAGAAAAAGGTTGATTTTCAAGCACCCTCATACCTCTCTCACACCCCTCAAATAATCATAGTTAAATAGGAATATGTAAAAATCTAAATAGGGTGTGTGTTTATTATCTTTCATTTATCCAGAAAAATTGGGCGCAGGAATGGATATGATGACTGACAATTCACTAGCGTTAGTTATTGGAGAAACACCTAAACATAGAATAAGTTACCATAATTGTTCTATAGCTCAATCCCTTGGCGTACGGTTAGAGTCTTCCACCACCGGTTGCCCTAGTAAATTACTAATTTTATACTATTTTAATCTCGTATTAGAGCATTATTTTATAATTTATTCAACTATATTAATTTCTCTATGGCTCAATCCCTTGGCGTACGGTTAGACCAAAGAGTCTTCCACCACCGGTTGCCCTAATAAATTACTAATTTTATACTATATTAGTCTCGTATTATAGCATTAGATTATAATTTATTCAACTAATATAGTTGAGCTTGTGGAGGTTTGGCAGAACACATGGATCATGTTGTTTTTATCCTAACAGAAGTGGCACCTCGGAAATGTGTTTTAGTTACTGTTACTAATCGACGACCTAGAAATTTAGACCCATGGAATATTAACAGTAAATGGAGAAAAAGGTGGTGGTTTTCTTAGTAGAATTATCTTGGATATGGCTAGTTAGTCTAAAGGGAAGAGCATTTCCACATCAACATTTCTATAGTGGAAAACATCGGGCGTGCGAAATGCTAATTTCCCACTAGGTTTTGTATTTTATTTACATTTTTCATATTTAAAAAAAAAAATTCTCATGCAGAGCTACAAGTTAATTAATCAGCTTTATTCTCCTGGCTTTATCGTATGATAACGTACATGCCGTGTGTGAACGATTTTATTATATTTGTTCGTTATGTTAAACATATCATAAATCTTATTAACTATGCAAATCAGCAATTCTTTTAATAGAAAACTTCATTATAACCTTGTGTAAGATTAAAATTCAATTTTAGTCTCTTGTACATTTAATCATCTCATTTATTAGTTATATTTTGATATTTTATTTATCTTTTTATTTTTATTTGATGTATTAATTAAATTTAAATTTAATTTTTATTTCATTCATCATAATATATTTTAATGTCTACATTTAGGCAACTAATTTTTTTATAATATATATTCTGATAACAATTTTGTGTGTTAATTATAATACATTTCGGATTTAGGGTTTTAGTAAATCAGATGGTTCATTTACAATTAAAGAAATAAATATGTGCATATTAATAAATTAAAATTTAATGTGGAGAGATTAAATAAAAATACACATTAAATAACAAAAATTGAATATAAATTTTAATAAAAGTACATTTCAAGGGATTAAATTGAATATGTAATCTAGCACTAGGTTTTTTTTTTAAAAAAAAAAAAAATTAATCTTTTGCAATGACTAATGTTCAAAAACCCTTTTTTAAATATTAGATAAAAATTTCAACGTTAAACCTAGCTTATTTCTACTTATTATCTCACTCATCCTCACCACTAGACTAACTCGATCCAATGGCTTAGCTAAGAATCGATGTTGATCTTTCTTTCAGCCTTCCTCTTGGCAAAGAAAATATGTTAAAAGAAATTATTAGCGAGTAAGCCGTATTTGATTAGGCAAATACTGTCTGCCATTATCATAAGGACGAACATAACCTGGACCAGGAAAAAGAAAATGTTTCTATGCTGTAGGCTTTATGTGTCTGTGCATGTATATATGCGACGGCTCGAACACGCAGGTTTACAATACTATACATGTGGATGATATGAATCAAACGGAAAATTGGAAGGTAATAGTCATGTGGAAACAAATTTGTTGGGTTGGGAGAGGTTGAAAAGTTTTCAAAAAGTTGCTTCTTCATTTCAACAATTCTTTAAAGTTGTGGGACAATACGTTAACATGAATATTTCTTCATAAATTAGTTAATTACAAATAAGGACCCAGCTATGACAACTTTTAGATCGCACTCAGAAATTAAGGGGAAGATGTAAACATCTATAGCTGGCATGTCTATCCATACCTCATAATATTTGATGGGTTTTTGACATTACACGCCAACAACTTGATTGAAGCTGCTAACCACATGTAATAAGCTAATCCACACAATTTTGTTCATACATATAATTATTATCTTAAAAGTTATACGCAGTGGCATGCTGCAAGAAATTTAAGGAAGTTTCGCCATCACTCTCATAACATTTTTTAAACCATTATTGTTTACGAAATTTGAGTTGATAAACTTTTTCTATAAAGTAGAGACTAAATATAATTAGATTACAATCTTTAGGATAATATCGAATTTATGGGCGTGAGTGGCATGAGGATCTCATTTGACAAACCAAAAGAATGATTAAATTGATATTGTAGTGTCGGCATATGCTGAGGTAGAATGTGGAGTTACGGGTCTAATTTTCTTTTTCTTGCTCTTTTGGTTCGTTGGACGACAAGACATGGATTTGGCACACCCTTAAGAGTGTTGGGAGGGATCGGGGGGTGAAATATTATGGTGGGCTAGCTACTTCTATTCCAAATATTAGGGGGATCACTTAACCAATTTTACTTCAATTTTTTAAAGAGCTAGGCTTTCAACCAGTCGAAGAAAAAAAAGTACCACACATCAAACTATTAGACAACAATATTTGCCTCCAGTAAAGAGATTAATGACTACATCAAAAGGTTCCTCAAATCAACCACTACATTAGGAAGTTTCTCTCGAATAAATTACCTCTTGAGCTAAAGATAAGTCATGCCGTGGGAGTTGATGCACCACTCACTCACATCTCGCTTATTTAATTAAGAAAGACCAATATTGGAACTGTCATTTCAATCTTTAACCAACGCCTTAAGTTTTACTAAATTCCTTTTAGAAATTGAATCAATAAGGTACTAAATGACATATAGCTTTCATACAAGAGATTTTAGCACTTTTCAAGATAGATTGAGATGGCTAGCTAAGAGCTTGTACGTGGATCACCAAGGACCACATAAAACAAAAACTTGCATGCAATTGCCATCTGATTTACTAAAGCTAATTAAGATACCATCTAAGCAACTACACCAGATGGAAATAAATATTTTAATGCAATAAATTGGAAAGTTAAAGAGAATACATGATATTTGCAGGCGGAAAAAGATTGTATATAATACTATATATGTAGTAATTTTTAGGTCCACTTATGTTCCCTTCTCTTTTCCCATGGATACTGACGAGGCAAAGAAAACGAAAGGCTTCAAGGACAAAAATCTTATATGTCTTCTACTATGAGCAGGGGAGAATCGATCCCATACATCATTCATTCTTCGCTGTACAGTTCTATTGATTAATGTTGCGTTTCAGGAGGGAGAAGAAGATAAAAAATGAGGGACAATACTTGCATTCAACCATGGGTGCATATCTTGTCCACCCACTTACAATTAATGTATTGTTTTTCAATTGTACAAGTTCTATAATTGGATGGAGTCGCTTATTTTCTTAATCATTATTAAATTATCATATATGATAAAAATCAAACAAATTTGAGATATATTAGTTATCTACGGTCGCATGAACATTTTATCATGAGTTGTTATCGATTTGTTCGATACTTATAATTAAATGTCTAAATAATTACAAGTTAATTAATTTTTTCTAGAGATAACAATTAAGAAAATAAACGGGTGTGATTAAAAAAATTATGAGAAGACTACGTTAATTATAATTATTGCTCAAGGTGGTGCGCCCATGGAGTGTATATAACATTTCAAAAACCGAAACCATAGCACTTGTTCTGCACATTAGGTGCAGGAAGTTTGGACCACCACATCCCCCAATTATTTTGAGTTAAATCCTCGGAAGTTCTTTGGATGTGTCCTATTGCTAATTATACAGTTAAAGAGAAAAGAATCTAGCAAGCGTTAACGTACGTGCTACGTACTTAATGGTAATGCCATCTGGAAGAGATCATACAAGTCTTAAGAATTCCACAATATGTTCTCATTTTCCCACTAATTATTTATATCATTTCGTGTAGACATGTATAAACTACTACAGTTGGGGGCTTCTCTTATCCTTAGGTCCTCTCAAGATGACAATGGAATTAGGACATAAACCATATCCAAAAGAATAGTATTTGTGTTTTCGTCATACAATGTGCACATATCTCACCTTCTCTGAATCAGAATAATGTATATTCATCATATAAATTTCATAATCTAAACCGTTCAGTTTCTTAGTCTTCATTTAAAAATCATCCCTAAGAAAAAATTATTCGAATCAGAGATCGTTTAGGCATTCAAATGTATAAAATAAATAGGCACTTCATCATGAATATGTTACTTGGTAATCACATGCACTATCGATTTGTTTCATGCATTTAGATAACTAAACGATCTCTAATTCGAATGATTTTTTTTTAAAGATTTTCAAATGGAGATTAAAAAGCTAATTGATTCTGATTATGAAATTTATATAGTGAACATACGTTATTCAAAAGAAGTTAAATGTATATTCTCTCATGGGAAATGCAAGTATTGATGTTGCTAGCTACCTACACAAGCAACCCACACATCTACACTAGAATTAGCTAGGAGAAATTTTTCTAGGTTTTCAAAACACCAGCTCAGAAGTGGCAGTTAATTATTAAAATTTCA
The DNA here is from genome assembly GCA_015708375.1 of Cydonia oblonga. Lineage (NCBI taxonomy): Eukaryota > Viridiplantae > Streptophyta > Magnoliopsida > Rosales > Rosaceae > Cydonia > Cydonia oblonga. Next base: position 8,112 of record JADOBS010302838.1, on the reverse strand, counting down.
GCTAATTCTGATATTTAACAAGTAAATGAAAAAAATGAGTATAAATTTATAGATTTGCAGGTAAATACGAAGAGCTCCTCCAGCAACAGTCGAACCTATCCTTTAAGATTTCTCGAGTGGTTAAAATTTTTAAAGTTACAAGAAAAAAGACTATAGGCCTCTAACGTGTCTGAAATGTAACTACTTTCTAAATTTCCCTCAAAATATATTACATACTGGCAAAACTGATCAGCAAACTCCATTTTCTTATGTTTGTTGACATCATTTCTGGTACTGCGGAAGTTTCCTGATAATTACGAATGACTTTTAGAATTTTGATCTTAATCAACACTTTAAAACAGTTATAGAGAGACCTCTTATATATATCTATGTGCTGTGTTTGAAAATTAGGGCCAAACTGACCCCTAATAAACCTAATTAATACCAGTTACAGAGATTTTCTTCTTTCAAATGATTAATGAGCCACCAAGAAAAAGAAAGAAACACTTCAAGGCATATTCTTTGGTCTTTTTAGGAACTTAGGGATAAACTCACAGGTGATACTAGAAAGACTACCCATTTAAACGATATTTTGTAGACCAAATAATTGGCGGTTGATGGTTGAACTTAGACATAAATCTCATTTAAGAAAGAATCTAACCACATCAACCGTCATATCATGCAATCTATAAAATATAGTCTAAAAACATGGTCTCCCTAACACTTTCCTAAACTAATTAACTAGCAAGTATGATGATTTCTAATACCAAATGACATGCACTTTTTTAACATCCAAATTAATCACACCAAATCACTTTTGGCATCTGAGAAAGCACAAGGAATAATCTTGCTTCCTCTTACCAAAGGCCACATGGGGGCATTATAGTCATTGACAACCCCATTACCAAAGGCCGCATAACCTCATAAATTAAACCCTATAAATTGCTGCCACACCAACCTCGTTTCTCCACCCTAAACAAAAAACCTATTAGAGAATAAGAAGAGAGAGATGAGTCCTGCAACTACAAGCGCCATATCAGCAACCACCAAAGTCCACAACCTATGGAAGTCCCCGCTGCCGTACCTCTTCGGCAGCCTAGGTTTAATGCTGCTACTCATTTCTGTTGCATTGGTCATCCTCGCGTGTTCATACCGCAAACCCTCTTCGAGTGAAGATGATGAAGAGAAGCCAGCAAAGCCCATGAGCGCAGTTCTTGACGATGAGAGAAGGATTGCAATTGTCATAATGGCCGGGGATGACAAGCCAACGCATTTAGCTACAGAGGTGATAACTCCAACAACTCACCACTGTACTTGCTCCTCTGAGACCGATCAGAAAGTTTAAGGGGATCATAAATTTAAAAATTTGGTCTTTTTAAATAGAAAATAGGAATAGAAAAGAATGAAATATCTTTTTAAGTCTTTTCGTTCCGGTAAGGTGGACTGTTGTGGATTCACCTCGAGCCAGTCTCCTTTTTATTAAAAAAAAAAAAGAGAGAAAATAGCGACTAAATTCTATCCCTTGATTTGGAACTTCTTTCAATTTTGTTTCCAATTGTTTGTTGTTTTTTTGTAATTCTCTATAAGAGTTTGGCGGGAATATGTAAATTCATTCTGAGCTAGTATTGGAAAGTCGAAGTTTTCTGAGCAATCATATTTTATAGCCAGGAACCTGGGTTTAATTGCTCCTGATATATTAATTGATTAAAACGTACGTCGATCAAAATTTGTGAACAGAGAAAGAACAGTAGAACAAATTCTAGTGCTTTGAAAGTGCATTTAAAAAGATCAAAAGTATTTTTTGTAAAAATGTCTTTAGAACTAACTTTTAGTAAAAACGTAATTGAATCATAGAAAAATACTTAAAAGTGTTTTCGGAAAGAAACACATAACTGATGCTTCTCCAGGAAGCATTTCAAGTGCTTTTAAAACCCAAAAACATTTTCTTTAAAAATGCTCATTTTAAAAACACTTCCAAACACACTCTTAGAGAAATCTGAAATCTAATTATATCTTGCTATAGTATTGTGGGTTCGATCGTCCACGTTCAGTCAATATTATCTGAAATTTAACCACGGTAGTAGTGAGGTGGAAACCTAATTACATCTTCTGCGTTCCAACTGAACCATCGGCTCTAATACCACTTTTTGAGCACAGCCTGTATCATTCTGTTACGCCTATATTGTTCCCCAGTTTAATTATTTTGTACCATTGGGAAATTCAATATTGGTGGATTTTATCTTACGGGCTCGGTGCAATTAAAAAGATATTGTAAATGTTGGATATATAGTCACTTATTTGATATGGGAGAAGTGTACTAAACTCACAACTCCTATCGCATTGATGTGGTTCTTCCTTATAATTGTTGCGATTCGAGAAAATCGTAAATTGGAAAGTGAAAAAAGAAATCATATTGGATTCTAATTTATAACTTTTCAGGTTTTAAATTACATATTTTAGAAGAAAACACAAAATTTTGGTTACATATGAGTTAGTAAGCATAGGAAAATCATAACATGTTTTAGTAAACTCAAAGAAACTAGAGAAATGATAAGGAGACTCTCTCAAAAGGAGAACTCTTCATGGACCATCTGCCACCTCATAGTCTAATGTCAATTTTTTTCATGCCAACATATAAACTGTGCTAAAAACATGAGGTGACAAAGAGTCCATAGATAGTCTCACTTTTAAGAGAATCCTCTTAGCATAATCAGAATAATTACAATTTCGATTTCCTTAAGCCCTAAACTCTAAACGCTAAGCCCTAATATGCTATAAAATTCCAAATGAGGTTCATTGTACTTGGACAGAAAGATGAGCAAAATTAAGACGTGCAGAAATTATTCAACTTGAGCATTCTTTTATTAGAGAAACCAAGGAACTAAAGACTCAAAAAGAGAGCCAATTAGATATCTAATTGGGAGGTGATGGCTGACGATTCCTCATCTGAGTGCTAGAAATAACGCCATTGGAGGATACAGAGCATCTTGGCATTTGAGAGTTTCCCTTTCTGCTGTTGTCAAACAGTATTTCATTAGCCAGGCACCGATGGCTATGAGCCTATGAGACCATCAGACCATGACTTTGCTTTGCCTAAAAAGTTGTTTTTTTGTTGCTGATTTTATGTTTAGTGCGCTTAGACGCGGCGGCATGTAAATGCAAATAGGAACTATAGTGATGCCCTAGTTGAACGGCTTTGACAAAAGGGTCTCTTGGCACTGTGCCTAGTGGGGGACATGTGCGAGGTTTATTTTTCAACTTTCTTTTTAGTAAACAAAGATATACTAGCTTCTTGCGCACATAAGTTAATGTGAATCGTGAATGCATATTATATAAGTGATTAAGAATTGTTGATGCATATTTTATAAAGTTTTAGAAGATGTAGATAAGATTTAACGTTAATACTCTTTTTTATATATATAAAGGAGATATGCTAGTTTTCCAAACTTCTTAATGATTGTGGATTGTTGATGAACTTAGATAGTGGCTGCCCCGGATGGCAAACTTGCCTAACATCCCCCTTGTACAAAATTCTTCATCATTCGGATGGATACACTGAGGATATTCTAGGTCAAAACTATAGTTTATATTTAAAACACTGTGGCATGGACAACTCTTTGGTCATCTCAATATCAACCATGGTGTACTTTGTACCTTCGGAAACGGAAGCTTTCCACTGCTTTTGCGGCTTACCTTCCAATTATATTATCAATTATTTTTGTTCTGGGAAACAAATTAATGGTAGGCAAATGCACCATTTGGAATGATCTCAAGACATAGCAGAGAGTGCCCTTACACAAATGGTATATACAAATATGATATCACTTCATTACTTTCTTTTGGTTTATTTTTGGAACACCTACAATCATTCTTCAAAGCCTTCCATATTGTTTTAAGAGTTTTATTCCATATCTTGCATCCTTTTTCTTATTGGATTTGATGTTAAAATATTCATGTACATGCTTTCAGTTTATTTGTTGATGCATGTATCTTTTTTATGAATTTTGGTATGCATATATGCATTAACAAATGAACTAAAAACATGTACATGAATATTTAAATATCATTTCCATTTTTAGGTTTTCCAAGAATTTTTAATTATATATTTGAGTACATATTCATTTTTAGTATTCACTTAGTATTACGGTTTAGTAACATTCTTTTCCAGTTATAAGTGAGAGCTATTAAGTTCAACGTATATGGATGAGGAGTTCGATACTAATTTACTATAGCAGGTTTATTGTGTAGCTCAATCTAATGCATTCACGATTTAGTGCAAATATACCATTATTATGAATATATACATATACGTGTATATATTATATTCACGCTTCAATCCCTTTATACACTCTCAGATTAAAACTTCCCTTTATATGCTAAAATGTTTTCTTAAATAAAAAGAAGGTGTTTATTAAATAAAGAGATTCGTTATTAACACTCTAAAAATATCATCATGCACTCATCTATGCATTATTTCTCTCTTATGTTTTCATATAAAAAGTGCACACTTACATTTTCAGAGTGCTAAGAGTAGGGCTGGGCAAACGGGCCAAGGACCTGCGGGGTGGGCCAGGTCCAGTCAGTTCGGGGCGGGTACAAATTTTGTAAACTCAAAATGGGGCGGGGCGGGGCGGGGCGGGGCGGGGCGGGGCGAGTCCATGTAATTGGCGGGGCGGGCCGGTTTCAGATTTCTGAAAAAATGGCCCCCGGCCCGGACCGTAGGTGCCGTCCATTATATGGAGATTAAATCTCCACCATTGATTTAAAACAAATCTTACTCTCGGTTGTCGGTCTCTCTCCCCTCTATCGATATTTCCTAAGTGGACTCTCCTCTCTCGATCTCGAATCCCCAACTCAAGCATCAATCTGAAGGTCTCTCTCCGGACTCCGACTACCACCGTTCGTCGTCATGACTTCGGCTTCTTCGTCGTTCGCTGCAAGGATGCCAGCAAGGCTCTGGTAAAGATGATCAAGAAGGATGAAGACAACACTGCCTCCCTCGACGGCCTCACAGAGAAGGAGATCGGCGTCCTCGCCGACTGGGAGAAAAGGTTAGAAGCTTACCAAGTTATTGAGGTCTTCCATTGGTGCTATCTCTCTGGTTTGTTTCTTGATTTCAAGCTGTTTGTGGGGCACTGAAAAACCAACACAAACACCCCTCTCTCTCTCGTCCCCAAGTGCTCGACTTTGAGAGAAATCAAGCAAATCCATGCCTTTTCCATCAAAACCCATCTCCAATATGACATCTCCGTCCTCACCATGATCATCAATTTCTACACCTCGAACCCAACATGTACCTCCATGGACTACGCCCACCACCTGTTCGACCTAATTCCCCACCAGACATCGTCGTCTTCAAGACCATGGCTCGCAGCTAAGTAAAAAAAGGGATACAGAGAAAGAATTTGTTATTTTTTCTGATGCATGCAATCATTGCTTTGGAGCTAAACTGTGGTATATTGTTAAATTTTGGATTTTTATCAACTGGGTTATATTGTAATGCAATCTTAGGAAATTAGTCATCTGGGTGGGTTGTCTAAAATTCAATTTTCTTTATTTATTAAAGTTTGTTGCTTTGAAGGTTTTTCTTGAGGAGATCAACTAGGATATATTGAATTTTGAGATTTTCGTTGAATTGGTTGTATTGGGAAACCGACATGTCTTGGAACAATCAAGATTCGAGAGAGCAGAAGAAGAAGAGAAAAAAAAAATGAGAGGACCCATGGACCCAGGTCGGGTTAGGTCCGATTCTTGGATTAGAATTTGTTGGACCCGTCCCGGCTCGGCCCGTTTATTTTAAATCCGGGTCCGGTCCGGTCCCTTCAAAATTGGGCCTGGCCCGATCCGTGCCCACCCCTAGCTAAGAGCACTTCCACTGTTTGATGAATTGTCAAGGCAAAAGGCCAGATTCCCCCATTGGAAAACGGGGAGTCTTAATGAAACAATCCTAGTATTATTCATTTTTAACGTTAGTGATATTTTTGCTATGAAAAGTCATTTCTAATACTATTAACTTATAACAATATTTTGTCCTCTTGATTAAAACTAAAGTTTTTAGAACTTTTCGTTAGTTTTCATTTGGGGAAAAGGCCTCCATTGGTTGAATCTTGACCATGCAAGTGGTGGGCTACTTTAAGCTTGAACTCAAAGAGCTACCTGAAGACATATGATGCAAGACTGATGTCATGCTACCATGACAATTTTTGAGTGGATGAAATTCACTATAAAGCAATTACTATTGAGCGTTAATAGTAACTGCCTTAGCCTTCTATTGCCCTTTGTCATCATGGCAGAATGAGTGTACTTGTGCTAATAACAGTACCTTCGAGAAATAACGAATGACAACCCTTGAAGAAAACCAAATAAAACCATAAAAGAAAATGAGTATTTAGCTCAAACTCATTGGGGCAAATTTTCAAATTAATGAGAACTAATATGGATTTTGATAAAACATGAGCCCAAATTCGATATTGGGCTCATAATCGGGTGGAAGCTTCTAAATCAATCCTACCTAATCACGTTTTACAGCATAAGATTTGGTACTTTAGTCATCTCAGATATTGTTGCTCGTGTTTGACATTTGTAGCTACAAAATCACTGAGAAAACGTGTAAACCATGTATCATGCGAGTTAAAGTGCTACTGTGTTATGACATTAAAATGTTAGCGGGAAACAACCCAAAATCCAAAAATGATTCGCTTTTGGAAAATTTGTTTTATCAACCGATTGTATCGATTCATACATTTATCATCGATTTTGTTACTTTGCTTTAAACTTATCGTTTTCAACTTTTTGACATTTTCTTTTGGGAAAATTTGAAATAGGTCAATTTTTCTAACTCATTTTTTGAAATAGGTCTAATTTTTAATGACTTTTGACTTTTAAAATAGATCCAATTTTTAGTGACTTTTGACCTATTTCAAAATACCCCTTTTCTTTTTATACAACCGACATTGTGACAGAGAAATCGAACTTAGGACCTTGGGCATAAAGTTGAGTACTCTTAACTAACTGAGCTACAAGCTTTTTGCAGTAGTTAAAACGTTTTTTTTGGTTCATGAGTAATGCATATGATTGAGACTTATAAGTTTTAATATTCAAACTGGGATTTACAAGCATAAAATCATGTCCGGCTCTTCTAAGAAAGATAGACAACATCAAACAAAGCAAGGACAAAACAAAAGCATAAACAAAAACTTGAAAAGTCTCAAAATCTTGATCTAAAATCCCAATCCCGCCCCAGTTCGGTTCTCTGCATTTTTCTCCCCTGTTCATAGAAAGCTGACAAGTCACAGATTTAAAGGTTCAGTTCTAACAGTCATGAGCATGCATGGGTCTCATATATTCTTCTAGCTTGAGGAGTATGTGCTGGAATGTAATGTTTTCCCTTAGACAAGACAGAATTTATGTAGATACTAGAAAGTGTTATAGATTTTACACTATTTCTCTTTCCTTGTAAAAAAAATGAGAAGATCTGTATTGTGCACTAAAAGTCTAAAAGTCTAATGGTCGGCAGTTTTGTTTAATTACATACAATTATAACGTGAAAAATAAAGATTGGGTATAGTTTTCACAGACCATTAGACCAACCCCATTTTACGCTACTTTTCCTACTCAATTGGAAGATTCATGCCACTTCTGCAGAGATTTTTAGTCCTGAAAGTCTACCATTTTTGAACTTCAATCCAATTTAAAATTTTAAAAAGAAAATTACTATTGACACTCTAAAAATCTCATTTTGCACTTCAAACTTTCTATAATTCAAAAAAAAAAAAAAATACACTTGTGAGAGTGCAGAATGAAATTTTAGAACACTAATAACAGTTTCCTCTTACAAAAGATAATACTTCGGTACTCACTAAGTATCTTATGAACTTACTTTTTTATTTGGCTCAACTAAAAATATCACGTGTTACTTTTTATCACCCAAGAAAAATTAATGACATGTTTATTATTTTTTAAAACAATAAAACACATGTTAATTTATTATTGGACATTATTCATTTAAAAATCCACGAAAGTTGTCTTTTTTCTTGTTTATTTTGAGTATTAATAGTAATATCATTTTAATAGGTGGATGCCACAATTTATTCTAGCATACCTAGGCACCCCCCTCTCTCTCTCTCCTCCCCC
>JADOBS010302837.1:0-15503 GCA_015708375.1 Cydonia oblonga | reverse complement strand
ATGCCAAGAAAACAAATCTTAGATGGCACGACACAACGATTAACCTCGAACAATGCGCGTGCCTCAAGGGCATTTTTGTAAAATCCTTTATTAAAACTTTAAAAACTCTTAAAATCAAGGACGGGCTATCACAGGGAAAATGGAGGAGAAGGAAATATAAGATACTTTTATCCGATTGGTTGAAAAAATGTATTATAATATAAGGTCTTGAGAAGTCTTAAGGAAACTTTCTCAAAGTGAGACTCTTCGTGGACTCTCTGTCAACATTATAAAACATTCCACAAAAAAACATGAGATGATTTAAAATCTATAAAGAATCTCACTTTTGAGAGTCTCATTCGCATTTCCTTTAGGTCTTTTATTCCTTCTAAAATTGTTTTTCAATTCAAGTAAATAACAACTAACAACCACATTAATTAGGAACTGGAAATTAATTTCCCTAACTATAATGGCTGACTCAAGTTGACTTAATTTTCAATTTTTTTCTTTCCGAATTATATATATATATATATATATACACTTATACTTTTAGGCATATGGTTTGAAGTCAAATTCATAACATCATCGTCATGTAGTTGAGAATACACATCAAATTAAATTCTGTTTAGTTTGTATACCTAAACCACCCCTTAATATAACACAACCAAAAATTTCTCTCTTTTCGTTTTGTATGATCGTATCGATAAATTAGGTTATAAAGATCGCACATATGAAACTAATTATTTAGTTTCCAAGGGAATTCACAAAATACAATTATATATTGATTTCTCTAACATTATCCGACTTGTTAATGTTTGACAAATTACAAGAGGGGAAGCTCATGATTAGTGGAACCAAAAAGGAAAGATACACATGTAAAGTTTTAAGGCCCAAAACTGGTAGTAGCTAGATCATCATCCTCTTTTGAGCTTAAGAGGTTGAGCCTCTTGAGCAAATTCATCGGAATTTTGAAATTTTGATCAAATTATTATAATTATTATAATTTTTAGAAGAACTTTCTATTTGTAGCCGTTGGATTAAATTTCAACAGTCTGATGAGTTTGCTCAGAGGCTCAGCCTCCTAAGCTCAGCAGATAATCCTAATCCAGTAGCTATAGCTATATATGTTAGGGCATGGGTTTAGTTACACGTGGAAAAGAAATGTATGCGAAAAATATAATTAATACCAAAGTTAAGTGAGCGTTGAGTGACGTGAAGTTCCCCATTTAATCCCCTCATCTGCCACCTTCATTGCCCCGGTCCCGTTGCCTTTAAATCCCCACCCCCCTTTCCCACGTAATACCACGCCCTCTCAACTCTCACCACCACCACTGCTCGTCATCTCTTCTCAACTCTCTCCTTCTCTGCCGAAAACCTAGCATCCAACCATGCCTCCAATCTTGCCGGACTTCTCCAACTCCGTCAAGCTCAAGTATGTCAAGCTCGGCTACCAGTACCTCGTCAACCACATTCTTACCCTCACTCTCATCCCCATCATGGCCGGAATCCTGCTGGAGGTCCTCCGCCTCGGCCCCGACGAGCTTCTCAAGCTCTGGGACTCACTGCACTTCGACCTCGTCCAAATCCTCTGCTCCTCATTCCTCATCATCTTCATCGCCACCGTCTACTTTATGTCCAAACCCCGTTCCGTCTACCTCGTCGACTACGCCTGTTTCAAGCCTCCGGTCACCTGCCGCGTTCCCTTCTCCACCTTCATGGAGCACTCCCGCCTCATCCTCAGCAACAACCCCAAGAGCGTCGAGTTCCAGATGAGGATCCTCGAGCGCTCGGGCCTCGGGGAGGAGACCTGCCTCCCTCCGTCGATTCACTACATTCCTCCCAACCCCACCATGGAGGCCGCTAGGGGCGAGGCGGAGCTCGTCATCTTCTCCTCCATGGACTCTCTGTTCGAGAAGACTGGGCTCAAGCCCAAAGACATCGATATTCTCATTGTTAACTGTAGCCTCTTCTCGCCGACGCCGTCGCTCTCGGCGATGGTGATCAACAAGTACAAGCTCCGAAGCAACATCAAGAGCTTCAACCTCTCCGGCATGGGCTGCAGCGCCGGCCTCATTTCGATCGATTTGGCGCGCGACCTCCTCCAGGTGCATCCCAACTCCAACGCGGTGGTCGTCAGCACCGAGATCATCACCCCGAACTATTACCAAGGCAACGAGAGGGCGATGCTCCTCCCCAACTGCCTCTTCCGGATGGGCGGCGCCGCCTTGCTTTTATCAAACAGGAGGTCCGAGCACCGCCGCGCAAAATACCGATTGGTCCACGTAGTAAGGACACACAAGGGAGCCGATGACAAGGCGTATAGGTGCGTGTTCGAGGAAGAAGACAAGGAAGGCAAAGTTGGAATTTCTCTCTCTAAAGATCTGATGGCGATTGCGGGGGAAGCGCTGAAATCGAACATCACGACGATCGGCCCGCTGGTGCTGCCAGCGTCGGAGCAGTTGCTGTTTCTCTTCACGCTCATCGGACGGAAAATCTTGAACCCGAAATGGAAGCCCTACATTCCTGATTTCCGACAGGCGTTCGAGCACTTCTGCATCCACGCGGGCGGAAGGGCGGTGATCGACGAGTTGCAGAAGAATTTACAGCTGTCGGCGGAGCACTGCGAGGCGTCGAGGATGACACTGCACAGGTTCGGCAATACGTCGTCGTCGTCGCTGTGGTACGAGTTGGGGTACATCGAGGCGAAGGGTAGGATGAAAAAAGGTGATAGGGTTTGGCAGATTGCGTTCGGGAGCGGGTTTAAGTGCAACAGCGCGGTCTGGAAGTGCAATCGAACCATCACAACGACGTCGGATGGGCCCTGGGCTGATTGCATCGATAAGTACCCGGTTCATATTCCTGAGGTGGTCAAGCTCTAAAGTCAAAGCAAACAACAAACAAACAAAATTCAGAATGAAATGGTGAATGGGATTGGTGGTTGCTTTTTTTCTTTTTCTTTTTCCTTTTCTTTTTGTTTTGGTGGTGCCTTTTGTTTGATCCAGTTATAAAATTATAACTAATTAAATATTTGTTCAATTCAAATATATATAATATGGTTTTTCTTCTGGTATTCTCTTTCTGCAATTTTCGCTTTGTTTTTGTGCTTTGATTTTCTTTTGTTCCTCCAATTATAAGTGTAAAAATCATTTCACACCGTTTAATGTGTCATAGCAAAACTCTATTTTCTTTTTCTTTATCTTTTTTCGCATATCTTCTTTCCATATGAATTTGTAACCTTGGCTCGAGTATGGTTTTGATCGATGTAATACTGTCTTTCATGTAAGGAAAACACAATACAACTTATTGTTACCGGATTTTTTAATTTTTAACAGATTACATATCTCAACTTAGTCAAGATCGCTAAATTTTAGGGTAACTTTTATATACAAAATTAACATGAGATGGTTTTGATTTGATTGATTATATGTACACCGAAAGAAATGTTAGAAAGGAAGTGTTATCGTTTCCTCAATTATTAATGAGTTTTTCTTCTTCTGTAAATGTACGAGATCAAATCTTCAGCATTGTGGTCTTCACCATTGCTTGATATGTTAAGTTTATGACAACAAAATTAAGGAAACTTAATTTTATTAACACATTTCAATCATTAATAGAGGTCACAAAGAAGTCACACACAAAATAAGTGCAGGAGATATGAACTCTAAATATATAGGATTCATCGATCTGTAAGTACAGCGGGAATGTTTTGATTGAACGCCATGGCTTTAAATTTAGGTTTCCAGCATGTGATGCATTGATTTTGGTTCGTCTTTGTTAGCCTTTACTTTGCATATATACATATTGTAGCTATCTATTCATTGGACCATCGACTGATGACGAAACACAACATTAACTCAACGTTCCCAATTTCATCTATATGTGGAGAAATTTTTAATTATGACGATAATACAAATGGTACATTACGTATTTTAATAAAAGTAGTGAAAAATTTTATTTTTTAAATTATTAACTTTTTAGCATATATATCCCACTATTTACATAATAATATATAATGTACCATTCCGTATATCAATCATAATAAAAAAAATTGGCGCCATCGATGACCTAATACGAGTTTGCCGTGTGTACCCGAGAGCGGTCTAGAAACCGAACCAAATTAGGCAACATTTGATTCGGTTTTAATTGTAAGGATATGACGTAACAAGAAACGGGATAGGATGATCGTCAAATCAGATGAAGTGCTAGCTAGCTAGGCTGGATTTGCAGATACCACGCATTGGTTGTTTTCTGAAAATAAATGGAGGACAACCAACTCCAACGCTGATATTGGTGCAAAACTAACACAGTTGTTCAACGTCCCGTTCGACTGGAAGACACATTAAATCTGTCGAAATCATTTTTATCCTCCTCGAAGTGAAAACTTGTCCCGACCATAAATGAACCTTGAGGCAGATGACGAAATGATAGAGAATAAGGTTAATTATATACCTTTCATTCATGGAATTTTTTTATTTAGAAATTATTATTAGTATTTCAAAAATCTCATATTACATTTTAAATTTTTTATATTAGGAAAGAAAAATACGCTTATGAGGAATGTAAAATGAGATTTTGAAATGTTAATAACTTTTTTTTTTTAGTTCACATTTGTTACTAGAGGTAGAGAATAAGCGTGTTTGAATTGAAGTGTGCTGGATTTGCTAATTTAATTGTCTATTACTTTGACATCTGATGTGACATCCTACATCGTCCAGGGAAGTGATCCTTAAATGTATATTCTCATATCTACCTAGCACGAGGCCTTTTTGGGAACTCACTGGCTTCTGGTTCCGTTGGAACTCCAAAGTTAAGCGAGTAGCGCGCGAGAGCAATCCCATGATGGGTGACCTATCAGGAAGTTCTCGTGTAAGTTCCCATAAACAAAACCGCGAGGGCGTGGTCGGGACCCAAAGCGGACAATATCGTGCTACGGTTGTGGAGAGGGCCCGGGAAATGATCCGCCCCAGGTTGGGATGTGACAATAGTCAGCACATTTTCGCCCAGGGATTGGCTCTGATACCAATTTGACACACCCTGACCCGGAATGTCCACTAGGACTCCGAATCAAGCTGTGCTGGCCGACACCTAGAAGGTGAGGAAGCCATAAAGTGTGATGATGAAGAAAAATGTGAATACATTTGAACCTAAGAGTGCCTAAATACCAGAGTGCACTGGTGAGCAGACATGAACCCATTCACATGCGATACAGAGCATAAGTAAAGTACAGTAAGATAAGGATTGATTATACCATCATAAGAAGCCACCTGTACTAGTGAGTGCCACAAATCCTCGTCGATACGGAAACTTTGCTACTAGAACGTGGAGGGGTGCAAAAATAGCAAATGTGAGTAGTCTGACCTAAGAGTCTAAGCCGAAGCTGAGAGCGAATGGTTTCGAAAGCTCTGCACTGACAACGAACTTAAGCCGCCGCCTGAATCGCTCTTTCCTCTTGAACTCGAACCCGAACCTAAAGAACTTGAACTGGCACGGCGTAAAGACGCAGAGATGGGGAGGTGATGAAGCGCACCGACGAGGATTTGTGGCATTCACCAGTACAGATGGCTTCTTATGATGGTATAATCAATCCTTATCTTACTGTACTTTACTTATGCTCTGTATCGCGTGTGAATGGGTTCATGCCTGCTCACTAGTGCATTCTGGTATTTAGGCACTCTTAGGTTCAAATGTATTCACATTTTTCTTCATCGTCACACTTTATGGCTTCCTCACCTTCTAGGTGTCGGCCAGCACAGCTTGATTCGGAGTCTTAGTGAACATTCCGGGTCGGGGTGTGTCAAATTGGTATCAGAGCCAATCCCTGGGCGGAAATGTGCCGACGAGGACGTCGGGCTCCTAAGGGGGGTGGATTGTGACATCCCATATCGCCCAAGGAAGTGACCCTTAAATGTATATTCCTATCATTATCTAGCACGAGACATTTTGGGAGCTCACTGGCTTCGGGTTCCGTTGGAACTCCGAAGTTAAGCGAGTACCGCGCAAGAGCAATCCCATGATGGGTGACCCACCGGGAAGTTCTCGTGTGAGTTCCCAAAAACAAAACTGTGAGGGCGTGGTCGGGACCTAAAACAGATAATATCGTGCTACGGTTGTGGAACGGACCCAGAAAATGATCCGTCCCGAATTGGGACGTGACATCTTACGTAAATGTTTTTACTCATATTTAATATTACCTGCCTAACGTTTTGGAGGGAAACAAAAAAAAAAGTAGAGATTGATCAGTGACATGTCACTTTATGGGATTGTTGATGGATATTAGTACTGATAGTGATACTAAGTACTAACTATAACGGGAAGCTTTTAATTAACTGAAACAAACATATACTAAATATAATAGTTAAACTCGACGATAGTTAATCTTAATTTTCAGAAAATATGTTTACCTGCTTATGTGACGTTAGATGCAATTTTTGTTCAACACGTAGTGTTAACTTACAAAATTGTCCTCAAGACAAATGTTCCTGTATCTTTTTGTTCAGTATATTACACAAGTTAATATGCGGGCCAATTAAGTAATAAACAAGGACTTTGGGTACCGTTTGGTACGTGGGACGGAACGGGACGAGCCGTTCCGTCCCACGTTTGGTGCGCCTAAAAATTGTGGAATGGGTTGTCCCATGGGATGAAATTTGGCTGATTTTTCGTTCCACCTCTTCCCCCTGGAACGACCCGTTCCACATCCGTGGAACACAAATTTATAACATTTTATGACAAAATTTCTCCTTATCTTTTTCAATATTTACATCATCTGTTCCGTCCTGTTTCGTCCCGTCTCGTTTCGTCCCGTTCCGTCTGCGTACCAAACGGTATCCTGAGGAACACCAAATTGGAAAGGATATAGCCTCATAAATTTTGTTGCACTGCCATCCAAAATGCAGGTAAAATAAGAGGTCCTGGATTTAAGCCTCAACTTTCTGGTAAACAAATGTACATTAAAAAATTAAAGTTAGATATGTGAGTGTATATATACATGTGCACACGCACACTAGAAAGATCCATATCTCGTGACTGGATTAATAAGCAGATCCATGGAAGCGGCTAGCCCTCGAAATTTTCATCATTTACAAACGAGGTTAATGTGGATGCATGGTTAATGAATCTTTCTTGTCCAATTAAAGCTGTAAATTTCTAAAAATTTGGTATTTAATACTCTTGAAATGCTGTAGAAACTTCGTTACTGTGCCCTTACTTTTTGCCAACAGATGCTTATTTTCAGTAATTAACTGGATCATTGAAAATTAGGGCTGTTCTTCCCGAATGTGAAGCACTGAAAATCAAGGATTATAACTTTATCAGTGTGTTCCCAGTTAATTTATGCAAACATTAATATTGCTTATATGTATATTGGATTGATTATTGACGATGCATGGGACCAGCAGACTGGTGACAGATGATCGATTAAGAAATATATAAATTTGTATTAATATATATATAGGTTTTTATCTCATAAATAATTATAGAAATTGATCTTCACCATCAAGATGGTTATTGAAATTGAAAATCAATTAATGTAGTCCTTGAAAATAGGTGCCGCAAATCAATTTGGTCATTCATTCACAATTCTGCTAAAAATTCTGTTAAGTGCTCATGTGACACATAAATTGGCCCCATAAATCATTTTTTCTTACAAATGATCATTGAAATTGACTCGGGACATCAAAATGATTCCTGAAATTGGCAACATCAAAATTAATGATTTCTAAAATTGAAAACTGATCAATGTAGTCCCGTAAGTGTCAATGTAGTCATTCCGTCACAATTTTGTCAAAATTTTGTATGTGTTGATGTGACACATAAATGAGTTATACAAGTCTAATTAAATTTAAAAAATTACAAATACGCTTAATAATTTAGTAGCCCAGTCTTGCAATCACCACTGATCCGAGTCCACATTTATCTACCTCATTCGCTCTCTATTCTCTTAAAAGAAATCTCAATATACCCATCTTTACACACTTCAATACCTTTCACCGAATTGAACCTGGATCTAGATCACATTTGGTGACGTCTTGGCCGATTGGCAACGACTTATGGGACATCACTGTTAACATTTAGGCAATCAACATCCTCACAACCTTAATCTTGGAGAGCTTGTTCGGGGCTTCTATGGTGATCTGGTGATGCAAAGAACATCAAAGTTTGCCTTGAGATAATGAGGTTATACCCCATGTGCGTCTATTGTTGGTTGAAAACTATTTCCACACCCCTTCTTACCTTTGAGAATTTCTGGAAGGGATCTCTCTTTAGAGTAGGCCCTTATATACGAAAAAAAAAATCCATTGTGCAAAAAGGTATTTAGACAACTATTTTAATTAATTATTAAACTCACATTAGCACATAACAAATTTTTTATAGAATAGTGGCGGAATGATCATATTGATTTGTGACATCTATTTTCAAGAACTATATTGATTGATTTTCAATTTCAGGAATCATCATGATAGTGTGCCTCAATTCCAAGAACCATCTTGATGATGTTAGTCAATTTCAGGAACCATTTGTGATAAAATCACGTAAATCTTGTATGGCCCATTTATGTGCCACATTAGCACTTAACTGAATTTTTAACAGAATTGTGATGGAAATACCAAATTGATTTTCCACACCTATTTTCAAGAATTATATTGATTGATTTTCAATTTCAATGACCATTTGTGAAAAAACCTACATATACATGTGTGTGCGTGTTCATCTGTCCAATGTTTCAGGCTTCAGCTACAAATTTCTAATTTTTTTTATATATAATATATATAGTGGGGATTTCATTGCTGCCATATTGGTCGTCTCTCTTTAATTTCGTTATCTGGCCAATTGAAACGCTGAGCAGTGTATAGGTATACTGGTGAATGACTTCATGGTTGTGGATGCAAGGGTGAAGAAGTTATTAAATAAATACGCAGAGCTGCAGATGCCATTAATATTACAACAATTATACAGTGGCGAGCCAGCACTGGCCATTGCAGACAACGAGACTGTGGAACCATGATGGCATGCATGCCATGAACTGTCGTCCCCAATTGACTGTCGTATAAGTAGGACTTAGCTAGTAAACTGTAAAACAGTTAATTTGGGTGTTTGCATACTTGCATGCAAAAATATCGTCCACATTACCTCCAACCCGACAGGTGTCTCCCCACTCTAAACCAAAAATTTAACGTTAGGAAATGTTTGTGTATGTCACCAATTCCAAATGTCTGACTTGATTTTTATCACCTCGCTCTACCCATTTCCATATTCTAGTAAATTCTTCCTGATCTAGATAGAAGGGTGAGGGTAGGTGCGAGGGAGAGGTGAGGTCATGGAGATGTGATTTGTCTAGATGGAAAATTTGACGGTTTTAGAGTGCGGTGATACAAAATGAATTTTGAAAAGTTTGTTTTTCTTTATAGAGACGGTGCTAGTGAGATAACAAACATTTCCCTTTCAACTTTTACTTTCTTTTTTTCTCTAACATAAATGGTCAGAAAAATAACTTTTGAACTAGAATTTAAGAAAAATTAATGAAAATTGTTTGAAAACTTTGAGTTTTAACGATAAGAACAACATAAAGGATAAAGTGAATAGTACCATGATTGACATTTTAGTGTAAAAATATGATTTTTCGTTAAACTTCTATTGAATTTATTGATATTTTCCCCATCTTTTTTCTTTTAATATCAAACAAAGCATGTTAGTTCCGTCCACGATGGAGACAGAGTAGTGAGTCATGGGAGATATATGGATCCAGCTGCAATGTTGCCGGCCCTACTGGGCCGGTGGCAAATAATTAATTCAAAATTTCCACTGCACATATTGGGACATGGCACCCAACCTAGACCAACGGTATGTTCGGCCTATTGGCCCGCCCCGTATTAAATACTCAAACCCAACATCTTAAATAAGAACTTTTTATTTCATTTTTTATACTACATTTGTGATATTCATCTTTATTTTATATATATCCTCGTATGATTTTTTTTTTTTTTTGTGTGGATATAATCCTTTAGGATAATGAGTTATATAGTACGGATATGTGGTTTTTGTGATGCCTTATGTCAATAATCCAACGAGAGATTATATTCACACTCCAAATTACTTCTTCCATAACTTTTTAATTTTTTAATATTTTTCTATCAAATGTTAGTGGTGTGTAGAAAATATTTAAAAATATTAAAAAGACGTGGAAGAAGTAATTTGGAGTGTGTGAATATAATCTCCTCAATCCAACCTGTGTAAGTGACTTTTACAAGACATAGGCAAAAGATTTCACGTTAGCGATGTACCCGTGCTAAGCTACCATCCACGTTTAGAAAGAAAAAAAATTCAGTGTCCTGGAAGACGCGTACATTGGAATTTCTATTGAAAATCCAAGTATTCTACACAAAGTATGTAGAAGTTTTTCCTGAAGAAATGTGACAATGTGCTTCTCTCTGAAGTGCTTCTATGAGCCAACACTTACAAATTCTATCCTTTCATACATTTGTCTTGCCTACTACTCACTTCCTACATCTCATCTTGTCGTAAGTACAAAAATAAATACATGGCCAAGATCTCTTTTCTTTTACCAATTCCAGAGCATTCGATATTCTTAGGACAACTTAATGCCGTGATCCACGCTTATCATAGGGTCCCCAACCAGTGCTATGGCCGTTGCGATACGGACGACTTGCATATCTCGTCTCGGGACTTCCATTCATCATTCCGTAACCCCCACCACCTATACATTAACATGAGAGCAGTCAACAACTTGCCTGCCGGAGTAAGAGGTCCATGAGCACTAGAGTTCTCTTTGTTTGTGTGTGTGCGCGCATGGGTGAGAAAGAGCGAGAGAGAGGGAGATTCACCTAGTCCTCGTGCCCTCCTGTCTGCACTCAGCTGCTCTGCTCTTAGCTTCTCTATTTCACGAGCCATGGAAACGAGGTTCTTTTCCATTGCTTGCCTTTGTTCAACTTGTTCTTCATTGGCTTTCCTCTCAAATTCATAAGCTCTCCTAAAAAAGTTGCATAGTCAATCCAAATATGCAGACAAAAGAGCAGCAGCTAACGTAACTGGAAACGCATTAAGCGTTTTCCTAATGTGTGCACCCATCTCCTAAAAAGGAAAAGAAGAGCAAGATACGATTTTGGCTATTAAACTAATTAAAAATGCATTGTTAAAACCTGGTCTCGACAAGCTCGTTTCGCATCCCATCAATATCAGCCCTCATGGCAATTAGTTGCCGATTCTCCGCTTGCAACCGAGTGACGTCCTGTGTCAGACCTTGGACTTGGGAAGACAGTTCCTGCCGTAAATTATTTAATTTATGAACTTCAGCTCTTAACTGCACAACTTCTGCCTTTAAAGGCTCTGTAGCACGGAGATCAGCTTCTAGCTTCAATCCTCTCTCAATCAACTCCCGAGACTGCGCCTCTTTCTCGGCCCTGATTTTAGGTATGGCCTGCCCCAATCTATGAATTTCATCTTTCGCATCTGCCAATTGCCTTTGAAGAAGGGTATTATCATCAATTACAAGCCGGTTCTCAGCAATAATTCGCTGCATTTCTCTATGCTGCACAGCAAGTTGTTCTTCCAAAGCTGCAAGATGAATAGACAAGGGTCCCGGCCCTCTGTTCATAACAGGTCGTGGATCATCACGATAACCTCGATAACCATTAGAATGGCGAGACACACGGTTTCTCCCTGACATCAGGAGATCCTGCAGTAATGATGCCATCATCACACTAGTTCATTATGATCAAGGGAGACATAAATTAGGACAGAAGATGAAACATCATCCTTGGTCCAGCTGTTCAAGGAACAGAGCTGCCGAAACAAAAGAATTGAATGAAAATATACGTAAAATCCTTGCTCTTCATTGATTCCATGCTTCATCGATTGTTTAAATGACGCCATTTAAGCTGTATGGAGTACTACAATGGATTCCATTTCCATCAGATCACGGATCAATACTTTAAAAGCTAACAAGTCTCAAACACGTTGGCTAAACATGATAATTAAATAACCTCAAATGATGAACTCCTATGTCTTTCTTTCAAAGAGAAATAAAAACCTCATATATCAAATTAGCTCCTCAAAGTAATTCAACACTAAGCACTTAAATACGCATCGATGTAGAGAATATTGCTTAATCATCCTTATTTTTTCTAACTTAGGAGCGTAATCAATAATCTGAATTGATCTTGCGAATCGCAAACAACACCTACAAAACAGTAAATCATAAACGTCCATCTTAAGTGCGATCAGTTCACTACTTGCAACGAACTAACTATAACACATATATATAGAATCCCATCCTAATAGAAAAAAGGACTACATATCCTCAAATTCCTCTTTATCGGCAAACCTATGGAACCATCTTCGGTGACAAAATGTGAACCCGAATCCCCTCTTTCGTTCAAAAACTGTAACGGAAGGTCTTTGTCATCCTCCAAGTGCATAATTCAATCTGCATAATAACTTACTACCCTCGAATTCCTCTTTAAACTGCATCAATGGTTTCGGTGTTTTCGATTACATCAACTACAACTCTGCACTCCAATCTCTAAAACGTCCAAAACTTTCACTTAAAAAGTATAATTCTTAAAGCTGGAAACATGCTTTTGCATAATTGCACTTGGGAGTTCCATAATCAGATATAATTAATGAAGGAAAATTAGAATCAATACAAATTCCAATGTTAAACTTTGATTAAGTAAAATTAAAGCTGTATCCATAATTTCATGCGAAAAAATTTAATGGCGAAGATGACATCTATCTATATATGCAGGTGAGCAAAATTACAGAGTGCGAAGAAAGTTGCAGAGCTTGCCGTAAATTGACAAATAACGACACCGTTTCGAGCAAAAACTTACAAAGGTTGAGCCTTTAGACCGAGCGCGAGCCTCTGATCTTGGAGGGGAACACTGGTTTGCCTCGGCAGCTCTGCAGATTACCAACCAACCCTACACCAAACAAAGCGATTGGATTTCTCAATGACGAAATTGCCCTTGTTGCCCCTTCAAAGTTCAAGCTTAACGTTCTTAGGTTTCTACGGTTGATGGGCCTTCTTGGCCGAACCTAAAATGTTACAAATCAATATGCGCCTTAGGCCCAGTGATTGACGTAAAGGTGGACTTCAACAATAGCCCAACATTATATTTAAATTATGCACTTAGTACTGTAGTTTAGTAGTTTTCTTTTTCACCTATCAGTGTCTTAAGTTTGAATATCGTGAATGACGAGTTTAATATAATCTATTGTGAGGGGTTCATTGCATGACAACCCAAATTCTCCTCTCTCAGTGCGATACCACATTCGCACTCCTAGTGTAAATATATAGTTGTATAAAAAAGATACTTTGAACGGTTGATATTATCTATTTGATTAGTTACGTACATCGTTTGGTTTTTCATTTCTTTCATAATTGAAGTTCTCTAACTCACTAGTTGATGAGTCTTATATTACTTCTGAAAGGGTAGTGTTATCCACACACCCTCAAATTTCGGTTGTCTGGTTGAAGAAAATGATCAATGTCCAAAAATTAACAAGAGTGTGTGGAATGTAAAAATGGATTAGCAATATCCCTTCTTAAATTCATGTGGTGGCAAATATTTTTTGGAAAATCCAATAGAAGTCAATACATTTGTCATTGTTTTTCGTTATGTGGTAGAGAGGAGAAATGAAGTACGTAGAGGAAGGTAGAGAAAGAAATGTAAGTGCAATGACACACAATATAAAATTTTAAAAGTAAACACCGATAATAATTTTAAGTTGTTTTTACTTTCAGATTTTTGTTTCGACATATTATCTTCCGTTTCTCCTACTCCTCCCACAATCCTTCATTCATCGTTTTCTCCCATACACATACCGATACCTAATATTACAAAACAAGTTACCAAAACCTTATCCCATACATACATGTTGACATGTACAGTTGTAGACGTTTAACATACACAAGTGAGTGAGATTCTAAAATTATTTTTGACAGAGATGGAGAGGGATGGGCTATTACTGTTTAGGTCCTACACAAAGAGATAGCTACACGCAAGTCCTTTTCAACGTAACCAAAACAAGGAATAATAATACTATGTCGACATATTTTTCTCAAAGAAAAGTCTCAATTCTCAACAACCTTTTGGCCCTTGCGGTAATCTTCTGCAATTTATGCGATATCCACGTCACCTTTTTTTCATACACAGTTATTACTTATCCTTTTATCTAATTAACTAGCTAGGAGATGTGTGAATTCAGACCACTAATCATCAACGACCTCTCTTTTCAAACATTTTTTGTATGTCAAGGTCGTGCCTCAATCGGCTGTGTTCGTATTCTTAATCCAACCCATCTCTTTCTACTACTAGTCAAGATTGACTTTTTATCCATCAACTTGAAAAAGAAAATAATAGTTCGATAAATCACTTCTTAAACAACTTAACTTGTAATCTAAATGACAAAAGCGGCATAGAATTTGAGAGTTATATACGCAGCAAGGCCACAGTTCAATGTTAGAGTTGGATCTATGTTTTAGGTAATACTAGAGAAGCTAAATTTACAGACAAAGTTTTGTAAACTAAATGATATGAAAGTTGTTGATTGAATTATGAATTTAAGCATCGAAAAATGTGCCCATTCGTATTTGTGAACACCTTTTGATTTGCAAATTTTATCTACAAATTTAATCTCTCTAACATTATCTTGTGTTTTTGTTTTAAAGAGTACTACCTTTCTAGGGTGATATTATTAGCTGATTGGTCCTATCACGCCCCAAAGAGGATTTACGATGGAATAAGTATCCTCTTTGGATCCTCTTTGTGAGGATCTTAAGCATCTTCAAATTATGTTTGTCCATCATACATCGTGCTGTTAAAAAGTATTTTAAATATTTTATTTAAAATTAAATATAAATAATATATGAAAAAAACTAACTGTACGATATACGATGAACAAATACGTTTTGAGAATCCTCATTATCCTAACTATTAACAAAGAGGAACCGGAGATGATGCTCATTCTTTACCATGGATAGAAGCCAAGGGATAATACTTGGGTCCTGACCGGTAATGACCAATTTTTGAGATGGACCAATAATATTGAAACACGTGGTACTTTGAATGAATCAATAATAATAAAAAATTACTTAAAGTGCCAAGTATTTCAATATTATTGGTCCACCTCAAAAATTGATCCTTACCGGTCAGGACCCAAGTATTATCCGAAGCCAAGCCCTTTTTAGGGGACACGTGGATCATGGGAGGACCACAATGCTGGAGGGAATGCAAAACTCCGAAATTTAAACTAGTACTGATGGGATGGATAGTATGGGGCAGGGATGAAAAACTAACAAAACGGTCTTTTTACAATACGGAAAAGAAGAAAGTGAGAGATGGGACCCGTATCTACTACGAAACAAGAAATCTGTAGATGGGGAGAAGTAACCAATGGGAAGCCGGGGATTCGGATCGAATTTGTAAACTAGACCAATTGGGAAACAGATAGGCCTCTCTGCGGGCCCGAAAGTACAGTCCTCTCTCTCCTCCCCAAAAGTGTAG
>JADOBS010302836.1:0-15501 GCA_015708375.1 Cydonia oblonga | reverse complement strand
CTATTTCTATATGGATGGATATTCACCTAATCTATACAAATCTTACTCATTAAGCCACAATCTTATCTTCTTATCCGAATCTTACAATTCCAACAATCCTAACTACCTCAATTGTTTAACTAACGACGTGTCATAATCCACACCCTCCATATCCTATATACTCTAACAAGGAGTACCTTTTCCGAATATTGTCTGATGGTGAAACTCAAACTTGGCGGGCAAACATATTGATAACTTCATCCACCTCCTGTCTTGATACTTCATTTATGTCCCGAATCTGCAGATTATATACAAAAAGGAAAATTTAGATCAGTATTAAAAAAAAATTATGAAGTAACGCAAGGGGAAAAGTGGTTTCAATCCAATTTTACCTTATTAGGTAGTAAGGATTTTTCCTCAGCGGCTCTTTTAAGAGCAGTTGTGACAGATGTGAGAAAAGAACCGAGCAAACTCAATGTGCGATATTGAAGGCCCACAGCAGCATTGTAATCTAGGGGGACGTCTGAGATCTGTAGTAACGCAAGTTCGTCAGTGAAGTATCGGCAGATCTATCAAGCAAATATAACTTGAGCACGTCAAAAAATAAAAAATGTACCTGCAGTCTAAGGGATTTCTTTGTGACCAGAAAATATAGATAAGAGCTTAGGCTGAAGCATAATCGAAATGAGTTAAGCTCTGTCGCTGATTCTGCTCATTCACCATCAAACAAGGGGCAAAAGAAAACAGCAATATCAAAAACTTACAAGGACTGTAACAGTCGATATGTCAATCTTAAGGCATAAAAAGAAACTGTCCAAACCTCAACAGGTTGAATTGATTGAGTGGTACTGAGAGACTCCCAATCACGAGAGAAAAGAGCATGCATCAAACCAAAAAGCCCTTGAACAAAGCCACATTCATCACTCTCTTCGTAGGGCCAAACCTACGAAAGGAAAAAAAGTTGAAGAGCATTGTATTATTATATATACATGTAGAAAATGATAGCTTAGAGGACAGTATTAAAGACAAAGCGGACAGGAAACTCTCGTGAAAAAAAAAAAACAACATTGCAGGTTGCAGCTTATACAACGATAATGTCAAAAATAGAAAAATGAATTTTAGGGATCCAGTTGGATGCCCCAGAAAAAAGGATGATTAATCCTTCCCAACCTTGTCACAAGCCTCAAACTGTTCAAAGACCATAATGAGGCATATTATCGGAGGTTTGAGGCTTGTATAAAGCAGGAGTAGTTGCCCAGATTGTTTAATACACTTTATGCATTCCAAAATAGACTACAAAAGAACTCTTACCTTGCTAAGGATACCAACAACCAGATTTATCTGCTAAATCACCAATTCATCAGCTTTAGAAATGTCTTCTATGACTTCACGAACAATTTTATTCTTCACCTGTTGTATAAATCCAAACTATAAAATAAACGACTCTTTTGAAATGCATTAAAAAGGACAATGAAGAAATAACAACCTAAAAGTGAGAATTTCCAACATCACAATTGGAAGGTAAAATTAATGGACTTTATTAGGAAATACTGTCTCTAGTAGATCAAGCCTACCAGAAAAAATCACGATTTTTGGACAACAGAACAGAAATGCCAAGGCTTCTTATAAAAATCAAAGCAAAACAAAAAAGGCTAACCTCAAAAAATTCAGAAGTATCGACCAACAACAACAGAGAAAACACTAATCTCAGAAGAGGAGAGTTATAATCATCCTTTGCTTCTTGATATCCACTGGAACATCTCCTTGATGTTTTGTGTCAACCCATCTCAAGCCGCCCCGCAATAATATGGAATTGAGCAACGAGATAAAGGAAATTGTCTGAGTAAGCACACAAGGAGTTTGTGTTTCTTATACAAAAGAAACAGACAAGCAACACTTACGAGAAAGTTGACTGCCTTGCATGAAGCAATATGCTCCAAAGCACCCATGGAAAAGAGAACCCGAGCTCCAGATTTCCCATACTTGTGACCTATTCTGAGTAGTAAAGCAAGTTCAGCCTCGAGAGTGTATGCTCGCTGCAATGGTTCTAGAGAATGTCCACCATCCTAAACACAAAGTTTTAGCAAATTATGTGAGAATGTATATGCAAAGTTAAAAAGAAACAAGTGGCGACATGAAAGTAGCCAGCAAGAATATGTAAAAGAAGATAGTATGATCCGAACATTGGTATCATAGTAGAAAAACAATAGTTATACCAAACTTCAAATCAAAACAAACTCATACATACACTAACTCATACATACACTAAAGATTGGGGTGTGAAAGAAGACTAGGGTGGGCAAATATGCCACTTCTTCAAAGGACATTATACTGGCAAAGTTTCTTTCCCATCACATTTCATGGCAGTTTCTTTCCTATCACATTTCAAGCTTATTTTCTATTTCCAAGTGTCAATATGGGTAGGGTAAGACTCGTAATGGTGCTGATGGTGTTGGTATCACCAAAATAGGATTGCCTAAAAATTTATGCTAATTAAAAAGTAAGGTCAGTTCAGTAGAGTGCGTATTAGAAGTTCATGAACAGCCTCAAAATTAAAAAAGCACTACGTAACAAGGAAAAACATTCCAAAAAAGTTGAAAACATGAGATCTTTCAATTGGCTAATTTGAACGTGCCAAATGAAAACTAATAATGCCTAGTATCATACAATCAAAACCACCCTTATATTGGACTTTATAGTTGGTTAAACAAGAACCTGATGAGAATTGCTGATGCTCGTTAAGCAAGACCTTAAGAAACCCCTGCTTTGAAGTTGGCTTAAGAAATATTTTTCATGATCTAAACAAAACAATGCATCCAAAACATAGAGTGTCATTTGTTTCCCAAGTTCACTGCCTTCAGTAGCATCCTTTATTACCTGAACATTCATAGTTAAAGAGAAAAATATGTCAAAAGATAAATAGACAGGAAATATAGTATTTGCAAAAGCAATATCAATTTAGTTGTGCATGCAAGTCTGTGTGAAGTGGATGCACTCAAAATTAATGTGCAGTTAAATAATCAGTTGCTCAAATAGATGTAGCTGATATGCACAAACTATCTTCAGACAACCCCAATCTATCTCATTTAGATACTGCAGAACCTTCCTAGAAGCAAAACATCTTTTACAGAAGAACTCTTCGTTTGAATTATACTCCAGATCCAACTCCTTCCATAGGTCATCATATCCTAAAATTATCAGGCAAGATTTTCAACTAGATACCAAACATTTACGCCAAGAATAAACACTTACCAAATCCAAAATAGACTGAGCTTCTTTCCTTAATATAGAGAAATTGGCACGAGCAAGTTCTGCCCGTTCTCGGTTGATCTGAGAAAATAACTTATGAAGTATCACACCTGTTAAGCTATCCTTTCCACCAGATGATATTTAGTGCAAATTGCCTTGTAATCATAGAAACTACACACCTTCTGGAGATCCATATCATCACCATCTTGCTCATCAAGCAGCAAGAATTGCAGTATGGCTGACAGGACATCTGGATTCTGGAACAAGCATATGTTGACAGTATTGAAAATAGCTAAGAAGCAAAGCATATAGCCTGAAAACAATGATTAATGAAGATCAGATGCTGATTGAAAGAGTTTAAACAAGCATGGAGGAGAAAACCGATATCCTGACCAGGAACATACCGTCTCCTTAAGGCTTCTGATGATTTTTGTCTAAGAATTGCCAGCGTAAGCTTAAACACGATTGAGTGTCAAGCTCCATTTGGTAATTGTTATGCCATGATAATATCAAGACATGCCAAACTATAAGAACTAAGACCACCAGGAAATAAAAATCTTTCATCTCTTAACTTTGCCATGCATGTCAGAGCAACCTAAGCAATTTCCAATTTTTAGTTAAAGACAAAGACCAATAACTTTCAACTGCAGAAAATTTGTACGAACAGAAAAATAAATCAGACATACCTGGCATAGCATCAATGCCATCTTCAATGAACAGTCTGGAGAAGCAGAGGCAGTCAGAGAAGCATCAAGAACCCTGTTAACAACGACACAGTAAGCAAAGAGAAAATAGAAAATGATGAAATAAGCAGACTATTATAATGGATATGGATATACTGATATAAAACTTCAGAGCGATTCCCAAGAGATAATATTCTTCTGGATGCAGATATCTATTCAGAGAAGAAAATGACAAATGTTGGACCCAATGGAAGACTTCTCAATCTTGTTAACCATGAATGAAAAGAACAGACCTCAACAATATGTGACCAACCAGTTAACATATGAAGTTGGGCTGCTTGCTCCTCAAGGTTCTTATTGTGCTTCCATCCCCATCTCAACAACTGTTGAATTGTTTCTTTTACATCGTTCAGCTCTAGGTCACTGCCAATGGTACTCGACTGAGGATAAACAGAATTGAATTTCTGACCAAAAGAACAATATAAATCAGCAACAGGTTTATCTGTTTCTAATTCATGGAACAAAACAATTGCAATCCTAGTACTCATGGTATAAATCCACTTTCTGGAACTTGATTAAGCAACCTGCCAAAGTTTGTCATGGAATGAAGCAAGGTCTATCAATCGATCACCACGCTCAGAGTAATAATGAACACCACCCATCATAGAAGTTGTAGGATTACTAAGTATGTCATCCACCTAAGAAACAAATTTGATCAAATGTAGCACACGTGAAACAAAATAAGATATAAGGACCAGAAGATCAGTAGCAAATCAACTTACAAATATGCTTGTATATACAATCAATTATAGAACAGAATATTACCAACAGTTCATATTTTGTAATAGAAACAACCGGAGAAAGCTCATCGTGGTATCTGGGGATCTAAATTGAACTACTTCAAGCAAATCCAACACCTGAATAAAATCCCAGAAATGAATTAATTATCAGAGGAACAAGGGAAGAGAAACTCAGTATTTTCTGACAGCTATAACTGAATTGGACAAAGAAATTCCAGAAAGATAAAAAAAAATAATAATAATAAAAACCACGGTTATAAAGTATTCAGGACTCATTACAAACATCCTCAATCCTTATTGTTTATAGTATGAAGAAAACTCAAAGATTGTCTTTGATAATGGCATGATATTAAAACACACATGCACAAGTAAGCAATTATCAGTACCTTACTCTTACTAACAGTGCGCGTTACACCATTTTCCACACCATCTTCAAGGGAAAATGAATGAGAATCAATTCCAGTTTCAACATTTTCCTGCCCAAAAAGATGCGCAAGGATGCTAAGGCATGACTCCCGGTGAGTAGAGATATTGACATCATCAACGGGCAATTCAATGGCTAATAGTCTCAACAGCCAAGCTCTCTGTGAACAATAAGGTAGAAGCGACAAGAGATATTAGATATGCAAAAAATAAGAATCAATATATAGTTTTAGGAATGAAAAGCAAGCATCACATATAGATATATGGATGTCAAAATAATTTCTTATAAGGATGTATGAGTCATGATAAGCTTCAAGACTCAAGAAGGGCAACCTTGACTCAAAGGTTGTTGATGCACTAGGCCGCAGAATGAATGTGAACAAATTAATTTGGAAGAAAACTAACGTAGATGGATTGTGACATCTCACTAAGGTATCATCTGTCATGACAGGAAAATATCTATGTTAAAAAAAAGGCAATGTAGTGTACAGAGTTACTGAAGTAACTACTATGATTTTTTCGTGATTCTACAAATGAAAGGAAAAAAGAATAGTAATAATTCTTATAATTGAGGGATGCCCTTATTAATTTAATAATATTTATGATATTTTCAACTTTAGATTATTCAAAGTTATGGCATCTGAAGGTAGTCATCTGTAAGTACTAAGTAGTAGAACAGCCTCAAATTAATTAGGCCATCTACACAAAAATTATCCCTGTGTGTCATTCACTTAACTATCAGTTCAGCATTTTGGAAAGTTCACTGAGATGCAAAGTGTTAGACAAATCACAACATCCAAATAATTACAGAAGAAACCTGATGAAGGGAACTGATGCGAAGCACCTGGTTGTTATTTTGTTTAGGAAGTGG
Source organism: Cydonia oblonga (assembly GCA_015708375.1). Lineage (NCBI taxonomy): Eukaryota > Viridiplantae > Streptophyta > Magnoliopsida > Rosales > Rosaceae > Cydonia > Cydonia oblonga. The sequence continues at coordinate 9,496 of JADOBS010302836.1, read as the reverse complement.
AGCAACCCCAATTGTATCCAGGTGCTGTTGTGATAAACGTAAATGAATTTTAGACATAAGTAAGAAGACCGAAAAAAAAAATTAAAATAAGACAAAATTATCAAATTTTAAAGTTTTATTCAAGAGCTTCAAATGTTACCTTTATGAAAAACTGATACTTTTTACTACTCAACAGATCCATAGTAGGACCACCTGTTAGAGGATCTAGGCACAATTCATAAAGGAGCAGCAAACAAAACAGTCAAGAAACTCTTACGAGAAAAATTCAAACAAGCCATCAAATGCGGAATCCGAAAGAGAATAGATAGAAAGCAAGAGATCCCTGCAGAGGTAGAGATTGTTTGATCTAACCTTGAAACCGAATTCATGAAGCAACACATTCACATCAGGCTTTGAAAGCTTCTCCAAGATTTCAAGAATAACTTTCAAGCAACTACAAATAACATCATGAAGCACAATTCACTGAGAGTAATTGGATTGCATATATATGAAACCATTCAGGCATCTTTAAAGCAGCTAAACCTGTAATGAAATTTTGGCTGTAACAGTCTGTTCAATAGGTCTGTCAAGAGCAAACTTGAGTAGTAAATGGGTGATATTGGGAGCTGGCCTACTGATATTGTCCACTAGAATACTGGACAGGAAGAAATAATAGAAAGGGCAGTGGTAACCTGCAATATCAGTACACCGGGATCCTCACTTGTGTTCTCTATGATCTGACATGCTTCTGACCGTAATTCTAGGCAGGCTGCTAATCCTCAATCAAACTGCTTGCAGAACTGGATTTTAGAAGTAACTGTACTAGCCCAACCATGCGAGAACTGTGTCCCAAATTATTAATACAAAGATATTATTTAAGCTTCCAGAAGATGCTTATTAGTTATTTTGTCACAAAAATATGATATATGTGTGTGCGAAGTTCGAAAAAAGGTTTGAAGCATAAAGCTCTGGACCATATCCGACCCCCATCAGATCAGATCACAGATGATGGACCAAAACACAGAATGGAAGAGAGGAATTACCTTAATATGCTCATGATTTAGATAGAGCACTGCTGAATTTGAGGATGATAATCATATCTGACATATTCCAATAAGACAAAAATTTGATTATGATCTTGGGAGAGTAAAACATCCAGAGGCTGCAGGAAAAAAAAAGGATAATGATAATAAGAATGAAATCCTTGAAAGAATTATGCATGTATTGCACACAACCATGAACAATTAACAAAAACCAAAGGAAGAAAATGTCTGCCAAAGTTAATTTAAAAATAAGCCAATACAATGGGTACCATAAAAAAAACCTGGTAAAGAGGACGCCAGAAGTCAGAAAGAAGCAAATCCTTCTCCAAGACGAGAATTATAATTTCCAATCTCTAAAAGTTGCCCATACACTTCATTTGTTCGTTCAGTTATGATGGCATTGAAACCCGGCAAAAGAATGCCCATAATGTTCCGGAAAACAGTTTTGCCACTCATGAAGTCCTGTAGAAAAAATTGTCGTTAAGAAGAGAAAGAATGAACCTGATAGTCTATTGTACATCAGATCAAGCATCATGACCCAAAAAACATCATTACATATCCTTTCGCAACCCAGATGGCAATGTCAGATAAGAGCAAAATCCCTATGGTTTCTTTATAAACCATCACAACAATAGTACTAATAAAAGGAATATCTAAATCATACTAACAGAAGTGACGATTTCAACCATATTAACAGAAGGAACAGATGTATGTACATATAGTATTGAATACCACACCAAGTAAAAATAAATAAAAAAGGAATTAATTCCGAAGAATGAAATACTACCATTATTAGCAGGCCTGCTTTAATATCATAAAGATAGAACGAAGATATTTCATGCCGGTTAAGGCAAACCTATATTAACTAAGTAGACACAATGACAACTCCAGCAAGGCGGAGGCAGGAGCACTAAACACATTAGAGGTTTTAGATAAACGGAACACAATTATTAGCTTTTAACGTCCATATGCTGGATTTGGAATTACATGAATATCACAAATAAACAGAACAGAGAAGCACCAACTTTTAGCAACTCTAATATGGGTAACTGCACTTGGAGTGGAGATGGTTGTGTAACTGTTGAAAGCTGAGAACAGTCCATCAATGTCCTCCAAATTGATGTCATACAGACTCAATACCCTGCACAGTAAATCACCTGAAGATCCAAATTTCTCAACATTCAAAATCTAAGATTACACGAAGTTTAGAATTTCACCAGTATACCATCAGACAGATCTGGTTCAGGCAACAAAAATTGCGTAAAGACAGGAAACAGGGGAGGTGGTGGGAAGTAACTGTGCAGATAAGATGAAATAAAACCCTCAAATGCTTCTGACAGGGAATGTAGGATTAACTCACATATGAAAATGCTGAAGACAAGCAACAACCCACTGCCATTTCTCACAAGGATCTGCATAGGCTCTTTGAGGGAACAGCCTAAAAACATGATCGGAGACGAACCTGAAAATGCCAATGAATCTGCCAAACAAGGAAAACCTCTCATCACTAGATTGAGCATTCCAGAGAAAGTATGTCATTAATTGATAAGATAAATCATAAACCAACCTACGCCCTCAATCGCTTCAGTCTCTTTCTTCAGAAATAAAAGCATTTAACAGCTTAAGGAAAGATATTGTTGAAGGATATTGTTCTCTCCTTGCTTCTACTTCATTCAACTCAAATTGCATATCATATACCTGTAAAAGACATAATAGTTTTAACACAAAAAATATATATATGGGACCTAATTTTCCCTGTACCAACCACTATACCCAAAGAAATACTAAAAGGATGTAGCCAATGGTTGCCAAACCATGAGAAAGTAACCATTTGATGACCTTAAAAACAAATAATCCCAACTACCCTCAGACCACCTTAAGACCCATAACTTGTCTATGCATTAATGAGAAGAAAAGGCTTCATAGAGTGACCAGACAGGGCTAAAAATAATTATAAAGACTAGTGCTGCCACGGGCTGTGTACTCTTTCCAACATGAGATCCAACCACAGGTAGATCATACTGCTCAAGATAACTCCAAACTGTATCTTTTAGGATTGGGGAGACATGAACAAAAGTTGTGATTGCATTACGTAAAGCACCCTGCAAAGTTAGCAACATACTTTATTAACAACAAGAAATTCACTTGAAGCTTCCAACCATCACTAAAGAAACCACAAAAGTTATACTAGGATTCTTCAATGAAGCAGCATTAAATTATAGTGATCAACCTTCACATAAGGAGGCACATTTTCATAACCAAGGAGCTTGAATAAAGGCTCAATATCAGGAAACCAGTTCTTTCTTTCAAGGGGATTTCCATTTTCCACAACCTGCACCACAATCCAAAGAAACATAAAGAGGTTATTCCTTTCAACACAAAACCAATAAGAAGACTGTATTTTAGTGTCTGCAGATGCATTATATAATCAACCATCAAATTTACTTCTTTTTTGTTCTAATAAGCACTCTAATATTTTGTAAACTGTTGAAAGATTAATTTGAATAGGTAATGCAATAAGATAATATCAAATAAAAAAAAATATACTTTAAGTAGACCAAAGAGAGGAAGGGACATAAAGTTGCTCATCAACAAAGAGATGAGTATATTATGAATGTTAAATGGCAGTGCCAATGACGCTATGGGAAACAAAAACTTGTCTGCAATTAAGAAACAAAACTATGTAACAAATCTGGTAATTAAGAACAAAAGAAATCAAGTGGGTGAATAAATTGAAAAAATCAATGAAGCGCATAAAAACCTTTTGAAGGACATTCAAACTAGCAACAAGTGCTTTTGCATCCCCCTCTGGGAATTCTGGTAGCAGGGCACCTGCAGTTTGAAGAGATTGTTTAAATTTCTCATCATAAATTGATAAGCCGTCAAACAAAGTGCTCCATCCAACAGAGCGGAACACTTTACCCTGAAGTAACTCAAAAACCCTTGAAGCGCCCTTTTGACTAGAAGCCTGAAAAGAAAACAAGTACACTAGAATCAAACCATAGGAAATTGCATACTAGCAACGCATGCTTCAGATATGCCAGCTGGATTATGTTCTCCATACCAAAGTACTCGGCATATTCAAGAAAGCCACAAGGGTTTGAAAATTTGTATGATCCTCTGCATCAAAATTCACAAATGTCCACAAGACATCATTGCCAGACAACAGCTCTGGTTCCTTTTGGGGAAAAATAATCACAAAGAGAGCAAATATGAGCTCCAACTCACATAAACAAAAGCAATATACAATGGAAAGATGCAAGATGAACAAGATAGCAAGAAGCATCACTTCAAATTTATTTGAATAAAACCTGCAGCACATCTTAAGGAAATTACACTATTGTACTTTTTGTATTACATAGTAAGACAAGGCAATCAACTCAATGTCATTTGAAATATTTTATTTTATTTTTTGTAAAAATAAAAGGGTTTAAAATTGATAAGGTCTTCAAAATGGAAAAAGAATTTCACATATCAAGGTGGGGTTAACATGTTTAACTAACAAGTAATTTAATGGCTTAAGCTGAGTAATAATAATTCTTCCTTCAATAATAAAATTGCTCTTTCTTATTAAGAAAAAAAAAAAAAATTGAAACACAGATTTATCCAAGAGCAAATGAAACCTCTATCAAACTGACATGATATTAAAAAGTGTTCGGGTTCAAATTAACCTGATAAATTTTGCTCACAAGTCACAAACTCCAAGAGAGACATGAAGGATAACGGGCCAGTTTCGGAGACTTGCTGAGAAGTTAAGTTACTATAATGCACAAAATCATGTGAACCAGCCATGCGGTATGGACTAAGCATGTTCATAGCCCTCTCCTTTGATTCTTTTACCTGCAAGGATACTTAACCAAGTTGTAAGAAAAGCCTTGCAAACTTACAAACGAAGGGGTGAACTACATTACACACATACATGGGGGTGGAGACAGAGAGAGAGAGAGACTTGGAATACATTATGACGAAAAAGAGAGGGAGGGAATAAATTCAAATTGCCAAAGTGCACAATGTTCCGATCAGCATTACCCACTAGCAATGTGATAGGGAAGTAGTGAACTGCAGTTCATATTCTGTAATCAAATCTTTGCTGCACCAAGTGCACGAACAAAGTGTTCATTATTCACATCCCATGCAGAAACACACGTCTCACTCATGCAATCAAGAATCCTGAATCCATATTTTCTATGGTAGTAGCAAATAGCAAATCAGACTAGCTCATTCTCATCAACCCTCCAATGCCCAATGCATATACAGATTTTGATAATCCACATCTCATCCACAAGCTTGGTCGGTCAGAAGAAATTGGATAGCACTGAAGTTACAGTCTAATTAATGAGACATATAGGCCAAGTTAGTCTCTCAACTGCATTATTGCTATGTCTCACATTTTACACATCAAAACTAAATTTCCAAGTAAAAAAAAAATTCAACTGACCTTGTCTCTGGCGAGTGGGTGAGATAAGAAACAAGTGATCAGTTTGTGAAGATAAGCATTGTACATATAGATCATATCCTCATCATCATTCTGCCCAAATTACAAAGGATTCCAATAAGAGAAAATTTAGGAAAGTTAAGCGACAAAGACAATTGGATAGTTTAGATCAACCACTTTTGCCAGCAACCATGGAAGAAATCACAAACCAACCTGACATGCTGTGGTTCATAGAACTTGATCTATTATAAACTGGAAAACATTGTTTGAGAAAATGGCTTCCAAGCACGACTGCAGGTAACCCATATTACTCGATGAAGTACTTGAAATAGTATCCCTTGCAGTAATAGCATCTTGCATTAACATCAAGTGTACAGCCCAAGCAAGCCTTGTGCTATTAACAAAACCCTGAACGTTTGGATCATTTCCAGCAGTGGTTACCTGAAACAAAAGGACCGTCAATTACCAAATCCTAGTCAGAAAGTCATAAACCCTGCGAAGAAAAACCAAACCAAGCTTTGTGCCTTACTATTTCATTAAATTCATGTCGAAAAGAAGAATCACGGGACAGAACAGATGCTTTATCAGGTACTGCACTCAGAACATCTGATACAAAAGTGATCACAAGAGAAAAAAGAAGACTAAATGTAATCTGCATAAACATAAATGTATAAATAGTGTGATGAGGCAGCAACATAATATGCAAACACAAGTGCACAAGATGTATAACATAATAAATGGATACACAGAAAATTTGTGTTGTGACAAAGACAGCCAGCATCAACTGTCCAGTAAATTTCAGGCCCAACCTTACAAACAAACAAGAAGCAAATCTAAATTACTCAACATGAAGAGAGGGACATGCCTGACATTTCATGGTGTTGTTAGTATCACCAAGTTCAGCAGCACTGTCTTTTAAAACGAAAAGTGTTTCCTTTATATCCTTTGAACCTGCAATCAACATACCCCATTAAGATGTTAATATGAATCATCTTAAGAGATTCCAGCACTTTCTATTCACCAAAAAGATCCACTTTGACCATTTCCTCAGTAAGTGTTTAATTACGGAGGCAAGGCTTATAAAAAATGATTACAGTTTCAAAATAAGGTAAGACTCAGACCAAAATAAGGTAAAACTCAGAAGAAATAACAGTAAGTTCTTCGCATGCAAAATCTAAGAGTACACTGTAAGTATTCAGTATGCGCAAAAACAGCACCGTGGTAATAAACCCATAAGATGTGTTGCTTACTCGTCCGTACAACCATAATAGAAAGGACAAGGCAATGTCCAAGTATGAGCCTCTCCCTAGATACCACAGCATGCCGGCCCTCAAGAGCACCTCTAGAATCTTGAACATAGTGTAGAATCTTGAACATAGTGCTCAGAGTTAGGCCCACCCAGGCCAGCTGGTTCTTCTCGATTAAGTTCCTATAATCATACCCACAAAAATTATGCTCAAAACTATGTCGAACAATGCCAATCATTGTGAAATTTATACCAGAAGAAAAGGCGACCACTGTGACATGTAAGAAAAAAATTTCGGAGATGCTTCCAAACCTTTATAAAAGATATCAATCTTTGTCTTAGCCCATTATTGTTAAGATTTTCCAGGTATTTCTGAATGTCAGACATGAGATCAGCTTCAAGCCCCTGATCAAGCACAACAGCCTGCAAAAGCAATAGTATGAAAATCACATTTAAAATAATGACTCAAACAATAAGTAAAAGGTGTTAGGACGATAAGTAGGGATAGAAGAGTGAATAACCTAAATAGTGTATAGAAGGATGTTAATAGATCTCTTCTTTCAGTGTACCAGAGCCCCGCTGCAAGGCGCAAAATTTCCGGTGGTTCTCTTTCCATTATGCCGCACTACAATTCAACCAGACAGTCATGTAATATTTCCAACATGTAAATTATGTTGGAAAATATTAGTATTTATGTTTATTTTAGTATTTGAGTTTTGCTTGTTAATTTAAGATTTGAGCCTAGCCCATCTTAGTTAGGATTTTTTAGGTTTAGTTCTCTATAAATATTGTTTGTAATTTAGTTTGAAAGCATGTTAGTCATAATGTAGTCTCTTAGGGTTTTGTAACCGTTTCCGCATTCTCGTTAGTTTAATAATATTATATTATTTTGTAGTCTTGTTCGTTGCGCACTCTGATATTCAACTTAGTATCAAAACGGGTTCGATCCTTAGGATTCTGTTCTCGTTGGTATCAATTTGTTTGCATTTCTCGTCGTTCGTTTTAGATTTGTTAGTTGGTATTGATTGTTTGCAAGGAAAAGTCTGAAAAAGGCCCGTACCATCACACCACTTTGTGTAGTCTCACAGTTGCGTCTTGCCAGACGACGTTGGAAACTCCACACTTGCTTTTGTTTGAATCGAGGTCTAGATTAATTCGTGATTTGACCTTTGATTAACCTTGCATTTGCATCCATTCACAAAGGTACACCCGCCAAAAAAAAAAAGAGAAAAGAGCCTGATCTTGTTGGTTTGCACAGAAGAAAAAAAAAAAGGGAAAATAGAAAGATATGATGTTTGTTCGCACAGAAGGAAAAGAAGAAGGAAGAAGGAAGTAAAAAAAGGGGGAAAAAATATGGTTGTTTTGAGGTTTTGTGGCCCGCGTATTCCTGCATTGTGCATGGTAGCTTGAATTTGGATTGGAAATTGACATCGGCATCGGCATTGGCATTGACATTGGTATCGACATCGGTATCGGCATTGGTATTAGCATTGGTATCGGCATCGGCATCGGTATCGGCATCGGTTTTGGCATTGACATCGACATCGACATCGACATCGGCATCGGCATCGACATCGGCATTGGAATTTGGAGTTTTGCATCCACATCTACTTTGGCAAACCCATGTCGTGTACCGCCATAAATTTGACGGGGGGTGAAAAATATTAGTATTTATGTTTATTTTAGTATTTAAGTTTTGTTTGCTAGTTTAGGATTTGAGCCTAACCCATCTGAGTTAGGGTTTCTTAGGTTTAGTTCTCTATAAATATTGCTTGTAATTTAGTTTGAAAGCATTTTAGTCACAATGTAGCCTATTAGAGTTTTGTAGCCGTTCCAGCATTATCGTTAGTTTAATAATATTCTATTATTTTGTAGTTTTCTTCGTTGCGCACTCTGATATTCAACTATTATAGGATAATGGACTATTATGATAATGGACTATTATTATATGAACGCAAGACAGCATAAATCTACCTCTTGATGTGCAGAGATAAGCAAACGGACGCAATCTATCTCATTGACATGGAGGTCGTCACTCGACTTCAAAGCCTATGATCCAATTCCAACATAACATCAAAATTCAAATCCAATTGAGATAACATACAAAACGTAGCTCAAACTCTATCCATTCAAAAAGGAAGAAGCATTATACATACATTCTGAACGTCATGGTCATCAAGCGAAATTGGCGGTCCATCCGGAAGCCTAACTTCTTTTGACTGAACTTGTGCCCTGTCCGAGGGTTTGGAAGGCTACAAAACGTAATCAATGCAATTAAGCAATTACAGTAAAATCCATAAAACAGTTAACAGTACCAGAAAACGAAATAAACTTGAAGCACAATTTCAAATTCAAAACTCTTCCATTACGGAATTTCAAAAACTCTATACTTCAGTTAACTTTTATTTTCCTACACTATGCTCAGAAATCAAATGGAACAAAGATAGCGGGAGCGTACCGGATAGGAGAGGAGGGACTGGAAGGAGGAGAGAAAGCTGCGAATGGCGTGCATGCATGAGCTCCACTCTCTGAGACGGGCTCGGCGGCGATGGCCCCAGCAGGGCCGATTCGATGATGGCGAGTAGCTGCTTCGGTAGCACCATTGTTGGTTTTTCGATTGGTAATTTGGTACTCCGAGCGACTGGTGCAACGAGAGAGAGTAAAAGGCGGGAAATGGGAATGCGAGGTTTTGCTGTTTGGCAATGTGGGGGGGGGGGGGTGTTTGGGATTGGGGTGAAGAGAAGGTTTTTGTTGTTGGCCTAATTTACCTAACAGAAATTTTATTTGAACTCA